>JAVSCE010008262.1:0-125474 GCA_032199065.1 Smutsia gigantea | reverse complement strand
CTGTTATAAGATTAATAATGATGGACAAAAGGTAAATCCTGAGGAAAGGAAGCTGAAGGACCAGAAACACACTCTTCACTAGTGTAAACTCAGTCCTCTATTGGAAATACTGAAAGTTGACTTTTCTCTCATTCTCTTCTTACAAAAAAATGACTGCATTTGATAAATTATTTTCTATAAAACTATTGCTATCTTGTATCATAAATACCTTTTTTTCATGTTTATATACCACAAATTCAATTGTACAATGCATTTCTAACTATCTATCTTGATTCTAGGAACAAACTGCCCTTCTTTTGTTGTTTTAAATTGCTTTATTAAAGATGGGATTGTCATTGACTATAACCAATTTCATAACAGAGATTTGTGCAAATAACCAGTGAGAAATGGGATTATATTTGAGGTGAAGTCCTGGATTGTGACAGTTCCCATGGCTGTATTAGCAAAGTTGCCATCAGAAAAAGAGCCATTATCCTTTGGGACAGATACCTCAGTTTTTAGGATTAGGTAGAGAATATTAATGGGTTAGATTAATAGGAAATGATTAGCCATTTTATGAGAATCTGCTTACTGTGCCATCACTTAATACGTAAACTTTCCTTTTAAATCATTAGTGATTTACTTTCAAATCAAAGATTTATATGAGGAAAGACATTCCCTAACAAAACAAAGGGCTCTAAATGAGATCTGCTAATAAAATGTCAGTGGTCATAATCTATTAAAATGCCACAGCTTGGATTACAATGTATTTATGATGTTTGCAAGTAAATAAGTCTCTTAAAAATCATTAACTATTATCCAAAAATCTACAGTTATTGAATCAGAAGTTCAAGTTCTCAAAAGCCCTTCCAAGAAACTGTATTTCTGCATCATATAAAGATGGCTGCTCTAATGAGTAAAGAGGACTGCAAATTTCTAGAAAAGTTAAAACACTGCCAAAACTCTGCTATGGTTGATGTAGATTCTCAAACTGAGGGCATTGTGGTTCTTTGAAAACTCAGTTATTTCCACTTTTTTGGAGCCCTGACTCTCTCTCTTTGGAAGAAATGTGGTTTATTGAAAAATCGTAAGATTAAGGCTCAGAGGATTGGCATTCTAGTCTTCCATGTTACACTAACACGTGATATGTCAAAAGGCAAAGAACTTAAGCAGTGTTTTTAATTTGTTTTGTTGCTTTTGAAATGGTGGGAGCAAATCTCTCTTGCTTTCATCCTAAACTTGTAAAATTTCAACTATCTGGATGCAAAAGTTTTTTGAAGAGATAACTCTGATATACAAATACAATTTATGCTTTTGGGGGAGGTTTCAGGGGTGGGTGAGTTTGTAAAATAGTAATATTCCCTGGATTTCATCCCATGTTTCCCTGTATAGCATAGCACTGTTTGAAACACAGTATGTGCTTCTTCATTACAGTTATATGTATGCTCACTAATTAGGGTATGTGTGCTTATTCTCCTCTGCCCATGGATTAGAAGTAGCATTATAACAGAACAGGTATTTATTACACAGAGTCCTATCCCCCATAGCTGTGTAGCGATGATAGTATGGACTCAATAAATACTTGTTGAATGAATGGAAACATGCCTCCTAAATGCACTGTGCATTTATAGTGTACACTATACTTCTATACTTCTTAGAACTGTTGTAATTGAAACTAGTGTTTTTGAGTTTTGTTTTCTTTGGGGGGTTTGGAATTCAGGTGTGCTGCAAAATCAGATTTGTAGATCAGGTCTGTGAGTATTAAAAAATTGATAACTCACTTCATAATCATTTCTCTTCTTACTTGAAACCCAAATATATTGTAATTCAAATATTTTATATCGAGGGAGAGTTTGATAGCATTTAATGCTGCACTGATAACTTGATGATTTTTTCTTCTCTTGGCATATCATCCAGGGTTATGTGATAATGCGATGATGTTTGAGAAAATGAGATTCACAGTTAAATAAACCTAGGCTCAAGTCCCAACCATTCCACCTCCTAGTTGCAAGACTTACAGCAAGCTGTTAATTTCTCTAAGCCTTTGTTGCCTCCTGTGGGCCTAATTATACTTCCCTTGTGAGATTGTTGTGAGGACTAATGTGGTAATATACTTCAAGTACTTAGCATGATACCTAACACACACTTAATACCCAGTAGCTATAGCTGTTCTCATTTACACAGTGCATCTTCTAAACAGGTATTCTTTCTGTTTTGTTTTTTATTTTGTGTATCTGTATGTGTGTGTATATATTTCCTTTTACAGATGGATATACAACTGATGACATTGAGTTTTATTGGCGAGGAGATGATAATGCGGTAACAGGAGTAACAAAGATTGAACTTCCACAGTTCTCTATCGTAGATTACAAACTTATCACCAAGAAGGTTGTTTTTTCCACAGGTTTGTATCAGGGAAGAGGGTTAAGAAAAAGGGGGCTTCATCATATTTTATCGGAAGGGTTCACCTATGTCAGGGTTGGGTCTGAGGGAAGGGTGAGGACTCCAGGAGATGTGGGTCTGCTGAAAACCCTCGGTTCCACAACAAGCCCATTGGTTATTTGGAAACCATCCAGTCATTTTCCAGAAGGCACCCCCAGCAAAGTTGAGAGGGTTAGTTCTATGTATCTCATTTGCCAGAGAAGACTAATTGTTAAAGATAGAATACAGAAAGAATAGCTTGGCCAGAGGTGTTCCCCCAGCTTTATGCATCTTACAGAATTGATCATAATCCTTTGAAACATAGTGGGGACAAACCAAGTCACAGTTCACTCAAATCTGACCACAATGAAATTCTCTAAAGATAGTAGAGTAGGAGAATTTCATGTTTTCCCCGAAGGGTAGATATTTCTTTATATAGCCTCACCTCCTGTTTTGGAGCTAAAAAGCCTTCCAGATGTTCAGTTTATCCTGATGGCTTCTCCATCCTTATTCTTCCAGTCCTGAGGTTTTAGGTTGTCAAACTTGGTTCCATCAGCACAAATATTTAACAAAAAAAGCTGAGGAAAGTAATAATTTGTGACATACTCATTAAGGGAAAAAATAACAAGCCCACAGGAATATCTCCCTTTATGCTTTGTTTATGGAAATGAATTCCCCATGCACAGAAAGAGCTAGTACTGTGACTAGATTTTGAACTGCCCTTCTGCTAAAGATGTAGACACTTCCTGTCCATGAAAACTACTTCAAACAAGACTTGTATGACTTAGAATACAAAGTAGCCTCTAGCTTTAAAATAAGAACAACAGAAACTTTTCCTAAGATCCTTTAGTTACATCTCCCAAAATATTGCTCAGCAATAGTGATTCTCCACCTTCTGTTGAGTTAGAACTTTGATGGAAGCAATGAAATTAGAAAAAAAATAATACATGCACATGAAAACCTTCACAAAACTCCAGGGAGTTGCAGCACACTACATAAAGCATCTGCATTGACCCCAGACTCAAACTGCATTTTGGAGCTTTCTACATCTGAAGAGATTTCTAAAATATGATCCGAGTGTGCAGTCTTATTCTGATGTACAAAAATACTTACAGGATGGACTTGCTGAGAAACAGGTGCAGAGGGAACAAAGGGACTGTACCAAACTGTCTTGTCATCACAGCTATAGAGAATGAGTATCTTTGACTCGGTGCAGGAGGCTGAGCAGGGAAGAGCTGCAGTTTTTTCAATACTGATGCCTACAGGATATATGCAACACTGAGTAACTGGAACATCTAAAACCCAGTGTTATCAGACTACTTTTGCAGAAGCTAAAATTGAATTTAGGGAGGATGCACAAACTGTGTATGTGCCTTTAAAGGATAGTATCTTATAAATATTGATTGATAATGATGATGTTCTAAAATTGTCTTTCTAGGTTCCTATCCCAGATTGTCTCTCAGCTTTAAACTTAAGAGAAACATTGGTTACTTCATCCTGCAAACATACATGCCTTCCATCCTGATCACAATCCTCTCCTGGGTCTCCTTCTGGATTAATTATGATGCATCAGCTGCAAGAGTGGCATTAGGTAGGCATTTTCTAACTACCTGTAGAGTTGGAATTTGTAGGTGTGGGTGCATGTGTGCACGAGCAGACACACTTTCCTGACACTGGAATCCATGGTGCGCAATAACTGTGCACATTATAAGAATTTGCCTGTGAGACTTTAGGTTATCTGATTCAGCATGAAATCAATTAAGCACAAATTAGAACTCTTTCATGTTAATATTGGTCAGCTATATAGTTGTTGGTAATGAAATTAGTCCCATCAATTTGATATTTTTATTGAAGCACAGTTCATGTCATATTGCTTAATAATTTGTTCAGTTTGTATCTGTGTTTCCCTACCTGGGGAGAGCTCCCTTCCATATATATTTTTTAATCTGAGAAAGAAACAAGGTAATATAGTATGTAACTGACAGGTAAGCAGAAAGAATTCTAAAGTCTTATTAGATTTTGGAGTAGTGTGGTACAAGGCAAGAAACACAAAAGTAAGAATTTTGGAAAATCATCCATGGCATTGTTTAACTTATGTTTGATTTTTTTTTCTGTCATTAACAACAAAGGAAGAGAACACATTATGTGTTTTTTATGTTACTAACTCCAGATATACAGTGAATTATGCATTTTAACTCCAGATACAGTAAATTAGGACCTTTTACCGAATTTTGTGCCCATTATATCTGTAGTGACTCACACAGTGAATGGTGTTCAGTGAATATTTGCTGAATAATGTAATAGATAAAATTTGTAAATATCTTATTATCCCAAAGTGAAAACCTATTATCAACTTTGTCTGTTACAATAATAATAATTTACTTTTTAAAAGAAAATTTGAATTTCTTTTTATGTGAGCAGTTTATTACTCAGTCAGAAATACCTTAAATTGAGATTTAGGTAAATGGCAAAATCAGCATTTCAGTTTTATAATATGCATATTGTACAGGATAATCTGTAGTTGAAATGATGGAGGGAAAAATGAAATGGAAGAATGTTTCAAAATGACTAAAATTATAGAAAAGATATGAGAACTGTAAGATGCCTAGATCTAAAGCAAAAACAGGGTTTTTCTGGCCATGCTTAGAATCTGATGCTGAAATTTATTTTTTCTGTGGCTGTTTTATGAGCATGTAGAAAAAAAGGCAAAAATTATGATCTTATTACAGAATATTAAATAGAAAACTTACGTTCCAAAAATATCATAGAAACAAAACTTAGCATTTGGAATATATTATTGGAGTCCTTAAGGACACTGGTTTCTGAGTCATAGAGATCCCAGTTCAAATGTTGACTCTACAATTTCCCATCTGTATGATCTTGACCTCTAAGCTTTATTTTCACATCACTCATTTGCTACAAAGCTAGACTGTATCCTACTCAGGACTCTGGACTCCCAGTGCTTTTACCCAGGATATCTCTGTCTATCCCTCTATTTAGAGCTTTGAAGGACACTACTTCCCACTGTCAGAGATTCTCAGCTGGACAAACAATTATACCCTGACTCAGTGTGGCATTTTCCATAAGGAATCTTATAATACTTCTATATTATGTATCTGTGCACTACATGCCTAGTTGCCCAATGCAGAAACATAAGGTCTAGACACCTATGTCTCTGTTGCCCTCCACCTCCAGTTTCCAAACATTTATTTCCTCTTCATCACTTAGATTATTTTGAAAAACTCTCACCTGGTATTCCTTATTCCTGTCTTGTAAGCTGCCCCTCTTTGCTCTACACTGCTATTAGAGTGATTATCCTAAATATAATTTGTCCCTGTGCCTCCCTGCTTGAAACTGGTCAGTGGCCCCAAATTGCCTTCAGCTGTAAGTTCAAACTCCCCATCAGACTCTGTATATATGGCTCTCCATTATGCAGCCCTTAGTCTTCACTCTCTTCACCATTCTTCCTATCATATCCCATAATGTACTCATATTGACTTTCTTGAAATGCTTTTAATGAGCTGTATACTTTCACTCCTCCCCAAAAGTGCCCCTTTATAAAATTTCTGTCCACACCAATGCCTGGTCTATCGTCACCTCTATCCACCAGTCCTTAGTCACCTGAGTAACTCACTCATTCTTTAGGGCTCAGCTTCAAAGACTCCATTTCCTGATCTCTTCCCTGCCATGTCACCAGGCTGAACTAGGGTCTTCGTATTCTCAGCTTTCAACTGACACACGTATCTACCATAGCATTTAATGCACATCTCTAGCCCCCCACCAGATATATAAGTATAAATATAAAAATATAATTAAAGGAAATGTTCCAAAATCATTAATATTTACTGCAAATTATTTATATATAACTCTAGGGCTGGTATCTAATAAGGTCCAGTAAATATTTTGCAGCATTTATTAATGAGTTAAAGAGTACAGTGAACCTTTCTAGCTAGGATGAAAGGAACAAGGAAATAGAAAGATTATTACTCTAACTCTCTCATGTTTTTCAGGAATTACAACTGTCCTTACAATGACCACCATCAATACCCACCTCCGCGAGACCCTCCCTAAGATCCCCTACGTGAAGGCCATTGACATGTACCTCATGGGCTGTTTCGTGTTTGTTTTCATGGCCCTTCTGGAATATGCTTTGGTCAACTACATCTTCTTTGGGAGGGGACCCCAACGTCAAAAGAAGGCAGCTGAGAAGGCTGCTAGTGCCAACAATGAGAAGATGCGCCTGGATGTCAACAAGGTAATTTCAGAGGACAAGCCCTCCTTGCTTCTTAAAAACTTATAGAATGCCAGCAATGCAGGTTAATGGCCTTGTTTCACAAATGAGGAAACCAAAGTCCGGGGAAAAGAAAGGCTATCTAATTTTTTTCCCCAAATCACAAAGACAATTAGTGATGGAGGCACAATTAGGGCCCAAATTTACCACACAACATTCAGATGCTCTTTACCTTAACACTAGGATTACTTAAACCATAGTCATCTGAGAATCACCTTTGTGACTTTTCCCGTATATGAGTATAATGTGTCCTGTTATTTACTATATATATATATGTATATATATATATATACACACACATACACACACATATATACATATCTATTTAAATTGACTCACTTTATTTAAATCTATTTAAAGGAAATTTCGTATCATTTAAATCAGTATTATTTGCTAGGAGGATAATTTTAAGTATAAATAAATAAAAATGAAACTGTAAATTTTAAGTTATATTAGATGAAAGCTCTGGGCCTGTGCTCTGCATTCTCTTTTATTTAAAAAGGAGATAAGCAAGTACAGAGATGTACTAAAGACCCACTAGTGACCAACAAACTTTCTCCTTGAAGTCATCAGAAGGATAAAAATAGAAAAACAGAGGACAAAAATAATTTTTTTCCTTAAGTGACAGATCGTTAGTTAATGCCTGGAAAGTGTACCACTTAAAATCACTGAAACATTTGGCTACAGGAAGACACTGTCTTGTTTAGGTCATGTAAAGTCAAAGAACAATTCCCACACAGTTGTAAACCTGCTTTATTCTTAAAAGCAATGGTTCTCAATCTTGGGTGCACAACTGAATGACTGGGAGAGCATTACAAAAAATAATGAAATCTGGGTTCCTTCCCAAGAAATCCTGATTTGATTGTATTAGGGTATGCCTGCCCATCATTTTTTAAATTCTCCAAATGGTATTCTAATTTGCAGCCAAATTTAGAAGCTCCATTTTGAGGCTTTTGACAGCACTTTCATTGGATCCAGCCCTCTTTACTCTCAAAATATACCTTCACCTGGCTACCTTTAAAGAACTTTCTGCACTAATACACAAATATTTATGTATTCTGTACATAATATGTATTTTCCCATAGTCCAAATTTAGACTCTTCAAAATAGACAAAACAAGGTCTTATTTCAATATATGACATAAACAGTGTTTATAAAGTAGTGAATAATGTTAGGTTTGATAAATAGCTCATAGTGATGGAACTAGGAAAACAGTAAAACTTTTAAATGATCTGGAATTATTAACTACACAAATAATTATTTAATTGACATTCTAATACTCCTAATTTCAATTTAATTCCAAGGTAGCACTCCATAAGAAATCTCTGCCATTGAGTTTTCTTTGGAACAAACCCAGTGAAATCTTATGATTCATTAATATTTTCCACATATCCATAGGTCTGATATTTGATTTTAGACTATTCTCTAATCAAAGGCATTCCTTTTCCAGGAGATGATATTTGTAATGATGCAAATTTTAAGTATGGCACTTGAAAAGCCAATGACACTGATCTAGGATATTGTCAATTTTTTTCCCAATGCCTGAGGTTTCATTTATTGGAATCTGCCAATAGATTCCAATCGAGCATTATGGCTCTCTAGGGCTGTCAAATGAAAGAATGTTTTTGAAATCCATTTTATGATTTTCCTGATATAGTAGCTTTAGTAAAGAAAAGAAAATGAATAAATAAATAAAACTATCTCATAGGACTGCACTTTGAAATGAATCTAAATCAATTGCCTAATGCAAAGCTGACTTAATAACATCTGATCTCTTTTTACTTTTATCTACCTTATTTTTTCATACAATTTGCATTTAAATGATAAATTTAAGACTCAAAGAGTGGCAGTTTTATGGCAAACTGAACCTAGAGAACTTCAGATAGTTTTAAATTCAATGTACTGAGATGGAGGAAGAGCATGGTTCGCTGAGCAGGTACCCTGCAGTAGCAAAAAGCCTATCTTCTTGGTTGAAGTTGGACGCATCATTCAGAGCATACAATATGAAAGACAGAAAAGATACCAGAGTTCTTTTAGTTCAGTGCATCTCAAAACACAGACGATTTTTCCCCCCACAGGATCCTTGGCAATGTCTATAGATATTTTGGGTTGTGAAAACTGGGAGGAGAGGATTGCCATTGCTATCTGGTGGGTAGAGGCCAGGGATGCCCCTAAACATCCTACAGTTCATTGGACAGTCTCCATTAAAAGAGTTATCCAGCCCAAAATGTTGACATTACTGAGATTAAAAAGATCTACTCCAGTCCAAACTCCTGTTTTGAACATGAGAAACTAAGGCACCCAGAAATATAACATGCTTGTCCTATCCTTAAAATTCTTTATCATGAGAGGTTTCTCTGCTTCCTTTGATCAGCATGCATAACATCAAGATATCAAAAGTTATAATTTAATACAATGGTTCCAAACAAATATTTAGAGGCAGTGAAGTTTAATATTTACCCCTTATTTAATAGTTAATTATATGGCAATAGATGAAAAGGCAAAGTCAGCCTCTCTGACCCTTCAGTTTCCTCATCTGTAAAATAGGGTTAATTCCTCTCTCATAGGTTATTATGAAGATTATTTGTGATAATATATAGAGAAGATAACATAGTCCCCAGTATGGTAAGCATTCAGTAAGTGGTAAATGTTAATAAAGTATTAAAATATTATAAATGATAGGCATTATTATTTTTTGAAATAGAATTTACAGTCTATAGATTTATTGGTGATGCTTGTTTGTATGTTTTATATGATTTAGCATGTAGGATGCAATCCCATCCCTAAAAGAGATATTATCCACAGAGGAATGTTTCACATTGGAATTTCTAGAGTCAAAGCAAGGAAATAATTTTTCAATCAGTAATAGCTGTAAAATCTATAGCAAGCCACCTACCAACTTTACCAATATTTCTTAGGCCAGAAAATTTATAGCCATCTTGATTGGATTAAGACAAAAGGTGATCATCTACATTGCAGACTCCCATGATTTCTTTTTTAATCCAGCATGAGAGGTTAGAGAAGATCTACAAGGGCTTTGATTGCTCAATGCTTCTTTTTTTGTATCAGCATCATGAATAATGCTGCTGTATTTCTTATCAAGAATTTCCCTTCTTTTCATCTGTAATTCTAAAGTTCTTTTTTTTTTTTCGAAGATCAGGCACATATAATCAACTAAGTATTGTTGGATGCTCTGGAAAAATCAGTCACTAAGAGAGGGAGTGACTTTTTCAGCTTCATTGATAGTTTTCTAAGATGGAAGCAGCATGACAGACCATCTAAAATGATTTTTAAACTGTGCTCTGTCCTGAGGTCAGGGAAAGATGAAAATGGGATGCTAGCCAGGTGGGAGCCCACTGTTGCTTCAACAGCATATTTCTTCATTTTTCCAGTCTCTTCTCTGTATGAGAATCCTGTATGTTTTTATTTTAACAAGACTATCTGCAGCTCTTAAAACAATTCTTATCCTATCATTTTACTGATAGAAAAACTAAGGCTTTTAAGGAAAGTGAAATATCCAAAGTTACATAGCAAAATTAACTGAATTTCTGAGACTTGTTCCAATCCTTTGCCAGTATACACTTTGCTGTACTAGCAAATGAAAAAATAATATAAAATTTAGAACATTAGTCCATATGTTCAACTCAGTTGACTTTACATGAAAAAACCCATCTGGGTACATACAAGAGTCCATGGCTGGCAACTAGGGTCACTTTCACAGTTGTCTCCATGTGACACATAAAGTTGTAAAATACTAAGATTTTAAAAATAAACCTTAACCAACAGGATATTTTTTCCCAAGTGTTTTCAGGAGTAGTTTGAAAAACTGTAGTCTCTATCCTAGCATCAGGAGAGCCCTTCCTATTATCCCTTACATTCTTCTATGTGTATTTAGGTGTGTCTGTGTGTTTCCTTATAGAATTTGTTCTTAAATTTTGCCCACTTTTCTTGCTCATGCCTTCAAATTTTCAATACTCTTCTTTTTTATTTTAAGCTTTATGTTGATTCATTGTTTATTTTGCTCCCAATAACTAAGTATATACATATTCGAGGATTTAATTAATCCTGACTTTTTACCAGCTTGATTCTTGCAAACTGAAATGCCTCCTATATTCTTGTATTGAAAGATC
Organism: Smutsia gigantea; assembly: GCA_032199065.1. Classification (NCBI taxonomy): domain Eukaryota; kingdom Metazoa; phylum Chordata; class Mammalia; order Pholidota; family Manidae; genus Smutsia; species Smutsia gigantea. The sequence continues at coordinate 114,653 of JAVSCE010008262.1, read as the reverse complement.
CACAACCACCAGTTTTCCAAATAAAGCTGCACAAAAAAGATCTCCACTTGGGATTTTTCTTTATTCTGCATTCATGGGTGTTGCACGTCTGTGTGTTGTGTTTCTCCATTGTGCTTAATTTTTTGTTGTGCAAAGCCAATAAGATATTTTAAATCTGTTTATTTCTAGGGCTTGGAATTAGATTTTTTTTGAATGATACGTTGAGAAGATACAACTAAGTAGAAGTCCTGTTCTTTGCTAGCACCAGTCTTTCTAAAGACCAGTAGCATTTATCTATATCCAATTTACTTGAACCACAAGTCCTAATCTAGTGGTATCAGTTGACTTAATTAGCACATTCTCTACTTTGTCTTCCAGATTTTTTATAAAGATATTAAACAAAATGGGACCCAATATCGATCCTTGTGGGACCCAACTGGAAACCTCTCCCCATCTAGACGGACTACCAATTACGATTTCTCTCTGTATACGGTTAGATAGCCAGTTTTTAATCAATTTATTTGTATTTCTGTTGAAGCCAATTTGCTTAGCTGTTCCCTTTAAAATAATGTGTGGCAGTCTTTGCTGATAACCTATGGACTTGTATTCACAGAGACTTAGAGATATGTTAAATGTTTTCATGAGACCCTAGAGGGGTTTCCCTGAATTTGTCTTTTTTAATACATCTCTGATGAACCTAAGTGGACTGTGTTCCACTCAGTCATTATTGTGCTAGAGAAAGAAACCAAGTGGATCATATTTTGAGATTCCCTTTAATTTGTATTGAGAGGATGGAATGTCATTATACACTCTGGCATTTCTTAGTTTTCTTGTTGTGTTTCTTTTGGTTAGTGGAATAGGTGGAGAATTATACATTCTTTCTATTGGTTGGCTCAGAATTCAGGAACCTGTATTTTCCATCTTAGATTATTAGTTTGTGTCTAAGAATGTTTTTTGCATCAAGTCCTTATTGCTTTATTGTTATTTATTTTACAAATAAGTATTATTTTGGCAGCCCCAGCAACATTATAATGATAGATACAAGGCAGTCATTGACATTGTTCCTTATCAAAACTCTTGACTTACGTGAACTCCAAAACAAAAGCTTATTTTGGCTAATATTTAAATTTTTGTGTCTGAATCCTCATGTATTTGCAATTCTTAATTGGCAAATTGTCATTCATATTGTCCTCCACATTAAAGAAGGAGGAGGAGAACTGTCACCATTCCACCTTGTTATCCACTATTTGTCCACTCCAGTTTTTTTACATTTCTGTTTCTTAGTGAGGCAGTGAAAGCTATTGAAAGCTTATAAATCTTTCCTATGAGGACTTGATGCCAGATGAGCTGTTGTTATCTTCTAAGTATCATATTCTTCCTTAATTTTATTGCTCTCAGCCCAAATCATTAATTGATTCCTCAATGTTATTGCCTTTGGGGTGGGGGACTAGCATGGTTAACCTACTACACTGATACTTTGTTTTGGTATTTTTAAATTGCTTTTAAAATTCTTTACTTGGGGTTCTATGTAGTAACAGAGTCTTGGTAAATGGTATTAGGTACCTTCCAGGAGGAGCGATGTTTGGAACTATTCATCACTATTTTAGTTCTAATCCCCTAAACATTCAGCCTGTTCTCTCAGGCTAGTTGTTGCTTCTGTTCTTGTTTTTAACTCTAGCTACTGGTTTGTTTGGATAGTAGTCTGCTACTGGATTAGTAGAATGTAATCATTTAGAAGAAAACACATTTGATAGTTGGAATTTGGGTTTATGATGAAAATGGTTAAAGAAATAATGTATTTTTCAAATCCAAGATCAAAGAATATGGCATGATTGGTCTAATGACTGGGTAAAGTTACATGAAAATTCAGGAAAATAGATTATGAGACTATTTTAAAGGATATTTGCCTCCTTGGTGCATTAAATTTTTCAGCTGATGGCTTGAAAGAGTTGATGATACTCCCTGATGCCATGACTTGGACCCTCATCTGTCTAGAATGCTTTCTCTGTTTCATTATGTTAAGGAGAATATTCAGTGCCTTACATTGAAATATGAACCTTAATGTCTTCTGCTTTTATACTTTTCTTTGTTGGGTATACCTTTCTTATGTCCTTTGGAGTTCATATTTAGCATATGAAATAAGGACTGGTATTCAGAAGTTCAAATAATGAGCTATTAAGCCTGTAACCTGTAAAAGCATCAAGATGTATGTGACAGTCCTCAGGTGTACTGGCTAAATGGTGGCTTTTAGAATCAGACTGCAATGGCTTCCCACTCAGTCCTGGTCCTTTATGAGCTATGTGACATTAAGTGTGTTTAACCTTTCTATGCTTCAAGTTCCTCATCTGAAAACTGAAATACTAATTTCTGCTTCAGGGAACCACCGAGAGGATTAAATGAGATACTATGTTTAGGGCTTTGTATAGTACCGAAGAGTACCCAATAAAGAGTTGATATTATTCTGAAGATTATGGCAGGGAGTGGGAATATTTCTCAGTTTTCTTTTCTTAGCTCTATTACTGTTTTGCTGATGATAAAACTAAGTCATAATCATTCTTTTAAAAATGCACAAAAGGCAGTGAAAATCACCTGCACCCCACACCCAGTTATGATCACTGTTCAAACTGCCTTTTATTGACCCTTTAGTGACACGTTTATATAAATAAACATTCTGTGCTGTTAGATATGCTATTTTACACGGAGCTTCCTGCATCTGTAGGTAGAAGTACCCATCATTTCTAATGGCTACAAGATATGTTATTGAATGTAGGTAACATGATTTATGTAACAATTACCTATTGTTAGATATTTGTATTGTTTTTAAGTGGTTTTCCATCATAAACAACTCTAAAATAAGCATTCCATTGCTCCCATGTTTGCATAGCATTTATTCCCAATACATTTCTTAAAATGAAATTTCTGGATCAAAAAGTATGCACCTTTAATTGGTCATACATATTGCCAAGTTGTCCCTTAGAACAGTTCTGCTATACTTTATGTATCTACTAGCACCATATGAGAGCATGGCCACACACACACACATTACCCAGACCTTAAAGTGACAAAGAAACAGAAAACTGATGTACAACTGTGAAACATGTTTCTGAAGTGGACATAAAAGAATTCAAAACTTCAAGTGCAGTTTTTCTCCTTTCCATACAAAATCCATACAGAATAAAACAAGCAATAGAAAACAACAAAACAAAGAATCAACATCTAAAACAAACTGAAGCTCTAAAAATTCAGGAGAATAGATTATGAGGCTATATTAAAGAAAATTTCCCTCTTTGGTGCATTAACTTTTACAGTTGATGGCTTAAAGAGTTGATGATACTCCCAAGCAGAGATGCCTAAGTGGGGCCAGTATTAGTGCAAGAAGAATCCAAAGAAAGCTACCCCGGCTGTTTGAGCTAATGGGAAAACCCTATAGAAAGGTCTACATCAAAAAAAAGCATCTAAACAAACATCATGGCAACAGTGCAGGAAAACTACCAAATTTTTCTGCCTCTTTTAAATGGTCGAGAGAAACTCAGGAAGCAAAAGACAGATATTGACTCTTACTGGGAAAAAAAAAACCCAGAATTATTCAGGATAAATTAACATTTTCTGTAACAAAAGATTTTTTCTCACCAAAAATTGAAAAAGGATATGAAACAAAAGATCAAGGATGAGATGATAATTGAGAGGCCAAGAGGCAATTAAAAAGGCAATAATGAAGGCAAAGTAATCTTTATAAAATAACTGAATCTAAAACAGTATGAGAGACTAAGTATGGCAAATCAAGGCAGTAACCCAAAGTTCAGGCTGTAGAAACTCACACCAAGTGTGGTGGAAAAGAGATGTAAATATAAAACCACTTAGCGAAAACATAATAAATATACAAGACAAGTACAGTAGATTGCATATGCAGAACCATGCTGTTAGTGAAGTATAGAATGGAAAAAAAATGGAATAGAAAAAATATTTAAATCTAAGGTCAACAACTAATTCTAACAATGAATAATACATACTTCTTGAATGCTTTCCACATGCTTAAACATTTTTTATATATTATGTCATGGTATAAGTCCTTATTATTATCCTATGTTGTAATAATTATAATTTTATAGATTATGAGCTCAGACCCAGAGAGCATAATTAACAACAAATGGTTAAACAGAAAATATGACTAGAGTTAACTCTTAGCCTCTATGCTATAGATTATATATTTATACATACCTGTAATGAAATAATCAGTAGGCCAAAAAGATATACTGGATTCCAAGATAAAAGTTATATAATCTCATTGCCACCTTATTATGTCCTTCTGAAATTATTAAATTCCAACCAAAAAAAGTAAATGACCTAGAAGGAATAAAAATAATTGGTCTCAAACTATTCCATGGCAGTTAAATTCTATAAAACAAAGGAAATATGTTGCAGGGTCCTAAGGGGAAAAAAATATAACCTTAGAATACTATTATTCATATACAGGGGCAAAATAAAGACAATCTATCTTCAATATGCAAAGTCTTAGGGAACTTAGTGTCCATGAGTCCTTATTTTTAAAAAATGATAGCTTAATTAAAAAAAAATCTCTCCCCCAATAAAAAGTAGTCAAAGTAAGGCACTTAGAATAGGAAAAGTGAGCGTGCTAGCATTTAGAACTAAAGACAGCATGTAGAACTAGAAGCTATACAACTCCAGAAATTAAAGTTACAGAATTAAAGATAGCTGAAATATTTTTTAAAAACTAGATACTGAAGATATGTAAAAAGAATTAATCAGGATGGATGGTGTTGAAAAGGGAGAAAGTGTTTGTTTTCTAATTCATAGCAAGGACTCAATACATAAGTTTTTATTTTTAGAGTTTACAAACCAAGAAGTTGAAGATTAAGGATATGTTTAAAACTAACATAGATGACTATGACAGCATTCTCAAGAGAACTACCATAGACTGCCTGCATGAGGCTCATCTGGGACGCTTGCTTAAAAATTAGCTCTACCTGAGATATTAGAAATCAAAATCTGTAGTGCAAAAGCAAAGGAGTCTACATTTTTCTCTCTCAAGATGTTTGTACTATACATTAAAGCATGAAAGTGAAAAAAGCATGGTAAACAAAATTCATCTTATAAAAACCTTAGATAAGAAAGAAAGTTAAGAAAGGTGCAGATAATGTAATGAAAGCTACACATCAGAAATAAGGATAGGACAATTTAAAGAAAATTTAGAGCAGAAGCTAAGATGATAGAATTAAGACCAAGAGTGTTTGAACTTTTATAACTAGAGCAGGTATCAAGTAAGCAATGAAAAGAATAAGATTCTCATATCAAATCAAGCAACTAAACCCAACAAAATGCTATTTATTAGAGATACTTCTAGAATTGGACAATATTTGAAGTAAAGGCACAGGCAAAAACAACTGAAGCAAATACAAATCTGAAGAAAATTGAGGATTGAATATTATTACTGCATAAGGAATTGAAAGTAAAAGATATTAAGACTGAGAGATATTGTATAATTATAATCCAAAATAAAGATACAATCATTGATCAGTAATTCACATAAAACTCATAAAATTAAAACTGAAATAACATCCAAATAAATAGCGATAGGAAATTAAAAGTAAAATTACAGAAACATTACCTAAGTAGTATATTTAATAAAGTTTATTAGTTGTATCAAACATACAATAAAAATTAATTTGAAGAACATGTAGAAAATAATAGCCATTTAAAATATTACATAATTAATCCCAAGGGATATAGTTAAAATAATTAACAATGGGAAAGTTGTAACTTCAACCACATTTCTAGCAGGTATTTTAAAAAGTGAATTAAATGTACAATTTAAGAAGTTAAAAAACAAACAACAAATTATCTAAAAGAAGCAAAAGGAAGTAATTGATTAAGGTCAATAAATAATTATTCTTTCTTATAAATTTAAAATCCCCTGGGAAATTGGGAAGTGACAGGGATTTCCTTGCTACAGGTTTCTGTATTTTTTCTTTATCTAACCAAAAGCTACTTCTTGTAGAACAACAAAGGCAGAAACAATAAATGGATGCTCAACATCACCACTATATGTAACTTTTAAAATTATTAGCCAGTGAAATTACAATGGAGAAAATAAGGAATGTTGAAAAAGGAGGAAAAATAATAATTTCACTCTTAGCAAAAAAAAAAGAAAAAAAATTATGCAAGCAAAGTGTGAGAATTACTGTGAGACACTTTTCCCAGTATGAGAAGTTAGGGAACTTCCTATAGCTTTTCTATGTAAAGAGTATATAAGCAATAATAAAAAGAATAATGGAAGAAAAAAAAGGCCTTTTACCAATAACAAGTTTTTAATGAAAGAAATTTTTTCTTAAAAAATACCTTATTTCTTAAAAAAAAGAAAACATTTTTATATTGTACTTCTATGTTATTTTGAGTTTAGTGGGTCTCACTGGGTGACCAATGAAGTCCATTTTAGGTTTTGTTTCTTTGGTGGTTTGTTTTAGAAATTTGACATGTAATTCTCAAGTTTATTTGAAAGAAAAAATATGTATATTCAGGAAAATGAAAAATGATTAAGATAAGAATAGCTCTACCAGAAGTTTAAGTCATTTATAAAACCACAGTAATTAATTCAGTATATATAGCACTGAATCAGTGCTTTCTAAATAAAGAAAATACAAATTGACATAGAGACATAATAAAATTAAGTTCTTAATGAAAAATATCATTTCCTATCTTGGGAACATGTGAATTATTTAATAAACAGCAGTGAGCAACTGGATGACTTATATGTAGTTCAATGTAATACCATATATTTAACCCACCCTTTCCTCCACATTAAATTTTAGATAAATCCAAGTTCTAATTTTTTTAAAGAGGAAAAAATACATAAAAGGCAGAAGTCATGTTATAAACATTTTAATAAACATGGGTTGAATAAAACGAGGCAGAAAATCCAGAACCAGAAAAGAATAACATATTTGACCTTGTAAACATGCGTATTTTCTAGTTTTCTCTCTTTCCATTCTCATCAGCTACACCTCTTTCCACAATGAATATATATTTTTTTGTCTTCTTTCTAGTTTCATTATTAAAGCATAGGGTTATTTTCAATGACATAATAGTTAATATATAAGAAGTAAAACCCATCTGAATCGCTCAATTTCCTGATAAAGAAATACCAACAATATTTCATAATAATTCTCTCCATACATCTATTATATCTCTTTATGCTTCTATATGAACAAATCCCCCTCCCTTTCCCTTCAGCAACATTGATTATTGATTGCTCTTCACAATTCATAAGGGACCTAACCTTATTTTAACTTGTATTTCTCACATTTCTTAAACAATGGAGTTACTTTTCATATATTTGCTGTTTGAATTGGATTCCGTGTGAATAAGCCCAAGGTTATTCTTATCCATTCCTTTTGTTTGTTTTCAGTTTCAAGAGTTTGAAGTATAATAAATATATTGACCGTTTATTAGCATGTGTGTTGCAGATTTTTACTCAAGCTCTCATTCATGCTATAACAAGTTTTTAGTTTTTATATTGTCTATTTGTACTTATGTTATTTCTGGGTTAGAATGGGTGAAAACTGCTGTTGAAACTCTAGGTTAGGTATTTGGTCTTCTGAAATTTTCTGAAAGTTTCTTTTTCTGTTTACACTTAATTCATCATTTTCGTGTTTTCCATTTAATCCATATTGAATAATGTATTATTGTGGTGCAAAATAATTGTCAACTTCATATTTTTTCAGGGGTAAAACAAGCATGATTGCATTATTACATTTTTTAAATGTTTCCCAGTGGTTACATTTGGAGAGTGGTATGAGGTAGTACCAATGTTTCTATTTTTCACTTTATCTTTCTATACTGTTTGAATCATTACAAAGAGTATATATTACTTTTAAAATTAAAGACAGTGTGTGAGTTTATGTATACATAGTCCCCCCTGATTTGCTAGTATGATCCTATAGCCCTTTATTACAGTTCCTCTCTCTCACACACACACTCACCATACCTACCACATCCATACAGGTAAGGACCACCCACAACCATAATTTCTATTTTTCCCAAGCCTTCATATGTCACTGAACCAGAAAAACTCAAGATAATTACATAAATAGCACATGCTCCTTTCTAATACTTATTGCTTATATTAAATTATATTAATTATTGCTGCCATAAAAAAAATATTGCTTCTATTCTATTATTGCTGGCAGGAAGGAAGGGAGGGAGGGAGAGAGGGAGGGAATAGTCTGGACTGAACAGTAACTGCTCTACCCTGGGAGATGCCATCCAGCTTTCTTGTCAATGCTGTCACTAGAGATTCAAGATTCCAGTGACACAGTTACACAAAGACCTCTAATATTTTTTCCAATCTTGAAGATATCTATAGTAACACTGTTCATGGCTCCCTGCAGACATAGTAACCCATAAAAAAAATTAATTTTCTAACTCAGTTCAGTAACCTGAAACTCAGGAGACTCAGGATTCAAATTTCAACTCTTGACATTTAAACCATATTTGTAATATCAGAGAAGTCAACCTATCTTTTAAGTAAGGATGTGCGCTCCAAAATCTCATCCACCTTAAATATCAAATGTTTTAGAATGTTTACTGAGCCTTCCTGCCTGATATTCATTAGGCCTATGCTTCCTTTCAATTAAATCCACTCTCATTTATTTCTACTACAAGCAATTACTATTAGTTTAAAATTTGCAAACACTTGCAGAGCACATATATCATATGCTGTAGTTATAAACCATTTTCTTTAACAAGTTTCCTTTTGGAAAAATGTGAAAAAAAACCTACGGTGAGAAATGTTATAAAATGGTTACCTGGGTTAGGAACATCTAAAAGTACTCTGGATCCTGTAAAAATGACTTGTCTAAAAAGATATACTTCTTATGTTGGATAAATTATAATGTAAATTAAATAGTAAGTAGTAAATCGCCAAGCAGGTAGGGCCACTAGATTATAATATTGTGCTCAGGTGTGTATTTATATTTTTTCAATGTGCTTCCTGTGACAGCTCATTTAATTATTTCAAAAATCACCAGACACATATAGGGTAAATATAATCCCCATTTTATTGAGAAGTAAACAGCACAGACACCTAGGAAGTCATTGATGGGCATTGTCAGGACCAAAGGCCCTTGACTCTTCCTGCCATGTTCCTCTCCACAGCATGGTCAGTCTCTGTTAGTCTTTTCCGAGTCAGTGAACCTGGTCGTCTCCTGTCCTGCAAGGAGGCAGAGACTTACCATGACTCTTTCCCCTTCAGTTGGGTTTTCCCTAGGTTGAGAACACACCCAGAGAGTTCAATTTTCAAAGCATATTCATTCTGTCAGAGACTGCACAGGTTGCCACTAAACAAAAGTTAATGAACCACAGAAAAAGTTCATATATGACACTTCATGATTTTTTAAAGCACATGGTAGTAATTGTAGCAATGCCAGTAGTAATGCCTCTTCCAGGTGCTCAATGCCCTTGTAGGATTTGAAACTACACTATTAACAGTACTCAAGTCAAACCCACTTTGTATTGGATTATTAACATAGCCTTGAAGGGTAAACATGCAATAGTTTTCAATTTTAAGATAAAGATTCACCTTTTAAAGCTTATGAAGTTTGTACGATACCTATACTACAACATTTAATTTCTTTCCTTTTCCCCTTTATAAATATCAATCAATAAACTGATGGTATATTTTGGAGTTGAGAAAATCTCAAATTTTATAAAATGTTGTAACAGTCCTAGTGTCATTAAACAGTTATTACTAAGAGAACTCTGGAAAGATTATGAACTGTTAAAAAATATAAAGAAAGAAAACTGTTCCATGGGCAGCTTCGGGAATTAAATATTAGCATTAAATTTTTACTAACCACCTTTCTCTTAATATAAAATTATTTTATAGAAAAGTACAGTACCTCCAGCAAGCCTTGTGCTCCTAAAAAACTTTGGAATTTTTATGGCCTCTGCTAAGAAGAGGTTTGCAAGATTGCTTGATGCTTCTTTAATTTTGGCAAAGGGCGCCTAGGGAGATGTAGCAAAAATGGACCCTAACATAATTTTGAGATCTCCCTCAGTAGTAAACAAGCTGTCTCTTCACCTCTCAATATTACTGCTAGCTTCCTCTGCAGAAAATTACTGAAAGCTGGATTGGTTTCGAGGACGCCATAGCCGGCTCTTGGACTGAGTCATAGGATGCCTGCTATGCCTTCCTACAGGGGGTTAAGCATCTCTGAGTCATAGAAGGCAAGCTGCCAGCCCCAGGTGCCACCCTAGGTGTGCACTGCAACGGAAAGTGCTCAACAGTGAATCCTACTTTACAGAGCATTTCAACTGTCCTCACCCAGGATCAGCGGTTGTTTAGTTCAGCAGTTGAGAATATTGAACCCCTGAAAGCCAAAGACATGGGCTGCATTCCTAGGAGAGTCTTTCAGCTACTCTTTGCTCCTATCATTTTAGCCAGCGGCAGGATGACATTGAACTTTTTTCACAGGGGACATAGATTTGGAAGGAATGACACAAATGTGTTGATTATTCAGCAAGCATTCTATCAAATTATTTCTCCTAGACAATAGCACAATGGTTAGGCAGACTTAGCCTGATCAAACCTACTTGATTTTGAATTTGGGACAGCCCTGAGTTGGAATTATTAGCTACATGAGCCTGAGAAAGTTCTCTGAGCCTCAATTTCCTCATTTGTAAGATGGGCTTGTAGTTCTATCCTCAAAAGATGGTTTTAAGCATTGCAGGAGAATTACATGGGAAGTACTTGGCAGGTAGTAAGCATTAATCAAGCAATGTTAACCATAACAAGGGTAGAACTCTGATTTTTCCTATTTCCTAAGATTTGTTCCTAAATTCAGAAGCACTCTCTCTTTCAGTCTGATGGAACTGTCCACTGTAATATTCTTTTAAATTGTACAGATAATCAGAATGAATAGTACATGATACAAATGAAACAGTACTGAGTTTCAATGGAGGGAGATACTACCTTCAGACACCTGTTCAGGTAAAGCCTCAGAAGTTCAAGTAAAGTTTGAGTTTCCTTACTCAAACTCCAGCATGTGTTTCATAAGTTTAGTCATTTTCACTGCCCACCATCATCTGTAGATCTCAGAGCCAAGGTTCACTGGGGCTGAATGGAACAGAGGGATGTTTGACAAGGCTGTGTCAGATTCACAGCAGTTCTAACGAGAGTTGCGTTGTCAGAGTGGATGGTGCATTTGGCAAGCTCTCACTGGGGTAATTCACTGTGTAATTGGCTAAATTGACAGAAGCCATCAGACTACAGCTGTACAAGGGATCCCTGGCTGATGTGGATCTCAGTATTCCCTCTCCTGCTCAGTCTCCCTCCGAGAGTTGAGTAGGTACCTTGGTTGTGATTAATTCAACATGTGAAAGGGTAACATGAAAAAAAAAACTACCATTTAGCTCCTCCACCCCTTTACCATATAGAGGATAAAATCTTGGTTTAGCAGACTTGGAGAGCTACCCAAGATTCTTGGAAATTTTTTATTTTTTTTTAATCCTACAGTTATTGACTTTTAGAATTTTAAGGGATGTAAGAGATGATCTCACCCAGTGCTTCTCAATCTTTAATGCACATAAAACCTACCCTAGGTATATTGCTAAAGTACATACAGAGTTAAGTTCTTATTCTGTAAGCCTAGGGTGAAGCTTGAGATTCTGCATTTCTAAGAAACTTCTTGGTGATGCCAAAGCTTCTGACCTCTGGACCACACTGAATAGCAAGGACCCAGCCCAGGGAACACAAACGAGTTGCACTGAGTCCAAAACCTGAATGAGTAGCAGTTGCTGCCTAGAGAACTAGACTGGGCATTCTGTAGTTGACTTTGGGACCAGCTGGTCAGTTCACAGTACATATTCCACAGTCTTAAGGCTAGGAAAACTCACCTCAAAAAAACTCTCCCCTTTTTAAAAAAAATAACACTTCCTTTTCTTGTAGTTGTGCTTTTACATTTTTCAGTTCCTTAGTTGTCTTTTTTAAATAGAGGTATAACTGACATAGCATTATATTAGTTTCAGGTGTTGTATGTACCAATTCAACATTTGTATATATTGCAAAATAATCACCACAGTAAGTACACTTAACATCTGTCACTCTACATTACACATTTTTTCTCATGATATCTCATTTTTATATGCAGAAACTGAAACCCAGAAATGTGAATGACCTGCTTAGGGTCACATAAGCTGATTAGTGGTAGAACTGGGACTAACACTAAAGCTGGAATGTATATCTAGATTTCTCTCTTAGCTGCACGATTTAATCACAGATTGCATGTGAATCTGTTTTAAAATATCTCTCCTCAGTTCTATTATTGGCAGAACCAGCCAGAGTCCAATTTGCATTTAAGAAGCCAGGGCATTCAGCCTAGCTCAGCCTCTGAAAAGTTCTGCAACTTTGGGAAATAATTTCTCTGGGCCTCAGTTTTGTTATCCACGAGATGAAGAACTATTTGCCTGGTCCTTCACATTTATTCTGATGTTATATAAGACAATGAGATAAAAGATGTGAAAGACATTCGACAAAACAAGTGACTTAAATAAATGGAGGGCACTTTTATTAAAATTGCTGTAGTAGAATGACAAACTTTTTTCCAGGATTACTGATTTTGGAAAAGTACACATATATAAATTATGCATCACCCTACCATTGTCCTAGATTGCATTTTATCTGAAAAGCTTGAAAATTACTATTTTGAATTTTATTAATGTGGCCTTTCTGATTTTCTACCCACCTTTAACATGCATGCATAGAGGCATGGGGAAAGAAAGAGAGAGACAGAGAGGAAGAGAGCAAGCAAGCAAGCAAACCAAAATCTTCTCACGAGAATTGTGTTCTGGGCCACCTGCAGCAAGAAGGCTCCTTGTTTCCTCATTTATATCCAAAGCAGAGATAGGGATTTTTTTTTTTTTTTATCCAAAAGCCTCCAACAAACCTCTCTTTTCTTTTCATCGGCTCACTTGACTTAGATACTCCCATCCCTGACCCAGTCCTTGGCAAGAGGACGGGAAATACCAAGACTGGCTCATAGTGATCAGGCCCACATCTGGAGCGCGGGACAGTCTCTACTGTTGTTCCAGTGGGTGGCACAGATTTAGCTACCGTGCCCACTGCAAGATTAATGGAAAATATAAAGAATTAGCTTTATCTTCCTATATAAACCAGTGAATTTTTATCTTCTCTACTAGTTGAAGTTTAAAGTTGTATCATAGCAATGGTTACCTTTAGTTACACACCTCATTGTGTGCCAAACATGACGGCAGGCTTCTTAAATATCTTATCTCAATCTTAAAATAAACCTTCATGCAGTGTAATTTCATTTTAAAGATGAGAAAGTGAGTCTTAGGCTATGGAATCCACCCAAGGTCACACAGCTAGTCAGTAGACAAACTAGAATTCAAAGCTTGATCCCTTTGACATCAGGACTTAATTAACTATATAGTTGTTCTTAACTCCACTGGAATCTAAAATGCTGCTGTACAAAGATGATCTATAAAATGTAATTTCATATTATCATAATCATCATAATGACGCTGTCTTTAGAGATGCATTTAACAGGGAGAAAGACTTATTTCCTATAAATAGGTGAAACTGGAAATAAATCTGAAAACTTAGCTTTGCGGATGGGTGCACACTCTCCCTTCCCCAACTTATAGTGACTCGTTGGCAAACAATGAAGTGGAACATTTTGAATTACCTCTTGCCTCTGCCCACTGTAAGGATAGAAAAACAAACAAAGTCCCCAAATTTAGCATTAGGAAGAAATTTCATTCAATTTCTTTGCTTAGGCCTATAAGTATTGAGGTCTTAACATTATATAGCTCCCTGGGAGATTGAAACTAGAAGATACACACAGCCCAACACCTGCAGAAAACTACCAGCCAAAGGCCTATAGCAAAGAGGAGTATGCCTGTATTGATACATTACTTCTTTTTGTAAATACTGATTAAGCAACCCTCTGACACCACTTCCAAGCCTTTTTTTTTTAATTTTTTATTAAGGTATTATTGATATACACTCTATTGAAAGTTTCACATGAAGAAACAATGTAGTTACTACATTTACTCATATTATCAAATCCCCACCCATACCCCATTGCAGTCACTGTCCATCAGTGTAGTTAGGTGCCACAGATTCACTATTTGCCTTCTCTGTGACACATTGTTTTCTGACGTGACCCCTCACAGAATGTGTACTAAACATAATACCCCTCAATCCCCTTTTCCCACCCTCCCCACCTGCCCTCCCACACCCCTCCCCTTTGGTAACCACTAGCTCCTTCTTGGAGTCTCCAAGTCTGCTACTGTTTTGTTCCTTCAGTTTTGCTTCGTTGTTACACTGCACAAATGAAAGATATCATTTGGCACTTGTCTTTCACCACCTGGCTTATTTTACTGAGCATAATATCCTCCACCAGCATCCATGTTGTTGCAAATGGTATTATTTGTTTCTTTCTCGTGGCTGAATAGAATACTATTGTGTATATGTACCACATCTTCTTTATCCATTCATCTACTGATGGACACTTAGGTTGCTTCCATATCTTGGCTATTGTAAACAGTGCTGCGATAAACATAGGGGTGCATATGTCTTTTTGAATCTTAGAACTTCTATTCTTTGGGTAAGTTCCAAAGAGTGGGATTCCCAGGTCAAATGGTATTTCTATTTTGAGTTTTTTGAGGCACCTCCATATTGCTTTCCACATGGGTAAACTAGCTTACATTCCCACCAGCAGCGTAGGAGTGTTCCCCTTTCTCCGCATCCTTGTCAGCATATGTTGTTCTTAGTCTTTTCGATGCTGGCCATCCTTACTGCTGTGAGGTGATATCTCATTGTGGTTTTAATTTTCATTTCCCTAATGATTAGTGATGTGGAGCATCTTTTCATATGTCTGTTGGCCATCTGAATTTCTTCTTTGGAGAATTGTCTCTTCATATCCTCTGCCCATTTTTTAATAAGGTTATTTGCTTTTTGGGTGTTGAGGCGTGTGAGTTCTTTATATATTTTGGATGTTAACCCCTTGTCAGATATTTCATTTACAAATATATTCTCCCATACTAAAGGATGCCTTTTTGTTCTGTTGATAGTGTCCTTTGATGTACAGAAGCTTTTCAGTTTGATGTAGTCCCATGAGTTTATTTTTGCTTCTATTCCCCTTGCTCGAGGAGATGTGTTCAGGAAGAAGTTGCTCATGTTTATATTCAGGAGATTTTTGCCTATGTTGTCTTCTAAGAGGTTTATGGTTTCATGACTTACATTCAGGTCTTTGATCCATTTCAAGTTTACTTTTGTGTATGGGGTTAAACAATAATCCAGTTTCATTCTATTGCATGTAGCTGTCCAGTTTTGCCAACACCAGTTGTTGAAGAGGCTGTCGTTTCCCCATTGTATGTCCATAGCTACTTTATCATATATTAATTGACCATTTGTGCTTGGGTATATATCTGGGCTGTCTAGTCTGTTCTATTGGTCTCTGGTTCTGTTCTTGTGCCAGTACCAAATTGTCTTGATTACTGTGGCTTTGTAGTGTAGCTTGAAGTTGGGGAGCGTAATGCCCCTAGCTTTCTTCTTTCTTCTCAGGATTACTTTGGCTATTTGGGGTCTTTTGTAGTTCCATGTGAATTTTAGAATGATTTTCTCTAGTTCATTGAAGAATGCTGTTGGTATTTTGATAGGAATTGCATTGAATCTATAGATTGCTGTAGGCAGGATGGCCATTTTGACAATATGAATTCTTCCCATCCATGAGCACGGGATGTGTTTCCAATTATTGGTATCTTCTTTAATTTCTCTCATGAGTGTCATGTAGTTTTCAGAGTATAGATCTTTCACTTCCTTGGTTAGGTTTATTCGTAGGTATTTTATTCTTTTTGATGCAATTGTGAATGGAATTGTTTTCCTGAATTCTCTTTCTGGTAGTTCATTGTTAATGTATAGGAGTGCAACAGATTTCTGTGTATTAATTTTGTATCCTGCAACTTTGCTGAATTCAGATATTAGATCTAGTAGTTTTGGAATGGATTCTCTAGGGTTTTTTATGTATAATATCATGTCATCTGCAAACAGGGATAGTTTAAGTACTTCCTTGCCAAACTGGATGCCTTTTATTTCTTTGTGTTGTCTGATTGCCATGGCTAGGACCTCCAGTACTATGTTGAATAAAAATGGGGAGACTGGGCATCCTTGTCTTGTTTCCAATCTTAAAGGAAAAGCTTTCAGCTTCTTGCTGTTAAGTAGAATGTTTGCTGTGGGTTTGTCATATATGGCCTTTATTATGTTGAGGTACTTGCCCTCTATACCCATATTGTTGAGAGTTTTTATAATGAATGGATGTTGAATTTTGTCAAATGCTTTTCAGCATCTATGGAAATGATCATGTGGTTTTTGTCCTTCTTTTTGTTGATGTAGTGGATGATGTTGATGAATTTTCAAATGTTGTACCATCCTTGCATCCCTAGGATGAATCCCACTTGATCATGATGGATGATTTTCTGATGTATTTTTGAAGTCGGTTTGTTAATATTTTGTTGAGTATTTTTGCATCTATGTTCATCAGGGATATTGGTCTGTAATTTTCTTTTTTTGTGGTGTCTTTGCCTGGTTTTGGTATTATAGTGATGTTGGCCTTGTGGAATGAGTTTGGGAGTATTCCCTCCTCTTCTACTCTTTGGAAATCTTTAAGAAGGATGGGTATTAGGTCTTCACTAAATGTTTGATAAAATTCAGTAGTGAAGCCATCTGGTCCAGGCATTTTGTTCTTAAGTAGGTTCTTGATACCAATTCAATTTCATTGCTGGTAATTGGTCTGTTCAGATTTTCTGTTTCTTTCTGAGTCAGCCTTGGAAGGTTGAATTTTTCTAGAATATTGTCCATTTCTTCTAGGTTATCCAATGTGTTAGCATATAATTTTTCATAGTATTCTCTAATAATTATTTGTATTTCTGTGGTATCCATAGTGATTTTTCCTTTCTCATTTCTGATTCTATTTATGTGTGTCGACTCTCTTTTTTTCTTGGTAAGTCTGACTAGGGGTTTATCTATTTTGTTTATTTTCTCAAAGAAACAGCTCTTGCTTTCATTGATTCTTTCTATTGTTTTATTCTTCTTGATTTTATTTATTTCTGTTCTAATCTTTATTATGTCCCTCCTTCTACTGACTTCAGGCCTAATTTGTTCTTCTTTCTCTAGTTTCATTAATTGTGAGTTTAGACTTTTCATATGGGATTGTTCTTCTTTCCTAAGGTAGGCCTATATTGCTATATACTTTTCTCTTAGCACGGCCTTCACTGCATCCCACAGGTTTTGTGGTGTTGAATTATTGTTGTCATTTTTCTCCATATATTGCTTGATCTCTGTTTTTATTTGGTCATTGATCCATTGGTTATTTTGGAGCATGTTGTGAAGCTGCCATGTGTTTGTGGGATTTTTCATTTTCTTTGCATAATTTATTTCTAGTTTCATACCTTTGTAGTCTGAGAAACTGATTGGTAAAATTTCAATCTTTTTAAATTTACTGAGGCTCTTTTTGTGGCCTAGTATATGATCTGTTATTGAAAATGTTCCTTGTGCAATTTAGAAGAATGTGTATTCTGCTGCTTTTGGGTGTAGAGTTCTGTAGATGTCTGTTATGTCCATCTGTTCTAATGTGTTGTTCAGTGCCTCTGCCTCCTTATTTTCTGTGTGGTTGATCTTTCCTTTGGAGTGAGTGGAGTGTTGAAATTTCCTAGAATGAATGCATTGCATTCTATTTCCCCTTTTAATACTAATAGTATTTATTTCACATATTTAGGTGCTCCTGTGTTGGGTGCATAGATATTTATAATGGTTATATCCTCTTGTTGGATTGACCCCTTTATCATTATGTAATGCCTTCTTTGTCTATTGTGACTTTCTTTGTTTTGAAGTCTATTTTGTCTGATACAAGTACTGCAACTCCTGCTTTTTTCTCCCATTAGTTGCATGAAATATCTTTTTCCATCCCTTCACTTTTAGTCTGTGTATGTCTTTGGGTTTAAAGTGAGGCTCTTGTAGGCAGCTTATAGATGGGCCTTGTTTTTTTTTACTCATTCAGTGACTCTATGTCTTTTTATTGGTAAATTCATACTATTCACATTTAGGGTGATTATCGATAGGTTTGTACTTATTGCCATTGCAGGCTTTAGATTCATGGTTACCAAAGGTTCAAGATTAACTTCCCTGCTATCTAAGAGTCTAACTTAACTCACTTAATATGCTATTACAAACACAATCTAAAGGTTCTTTTTTTTTTCTCCTCATCTTTCTTCTTCCTCCATTCTTTATATATTAGGTACCATATTCTGTACTGCTTGTCTATCCCTTGATTGACTTTAGGGGTAGTTGATTTAATTTTGCATTTGCCTACTTATTAACTGTTCTACTTTTTTACTGTGGTTTTATTACCTCTGGTGACAGCTATTAAACCTTAGGAACACTTCCATCTACAGCAGTCCCTCCAAAATACACTGTAGAGATGGTTTATGGGAGGTAAATTCTCTCAGCTTTGCTTATATGGAAATTGTTTAATCCCTCCTTCAAATTTAAATGATAACCTTTCCGGATAAAGTATTCTTGGTTCAAGGCCCTTCTGCTTCATTGCATTAAATACATCATACCACTCCCTTCTGGCCTGTAAGGTTTCTGCTGAGAAGTATGATGAGAGCCTGATGGGCTTTCCTTTATATGTGATCTTCTTTCTCTCTCTGGCTGTTTTTAATATTCTGTCCTTATCCTTGATCTTTGCCATTTTAATTATTATATGTCTTGGTGTTGTCTTCCTTCTGTGCCTTGTGTTGGGAGATCTGTGCACCTCCATGGCCTGAGAGACTTTCTCCTTCCCCAGATTGGGTATTTTTCAGCAATTGCCTCCTCAAAGACTTTACTATCCCTTTTTCTCTCTCTTCTTCCGGTACCCCTTTAATGCGAATATTGTTCTGTTTGTATTGATCACACAGTTCTCTCAATATTCTTTCATTCTTAGAGATCCTTTTTTCTCTCTGTGCCTCAGATTCTTTGTATTCCTCTTTTCTAATTTCTATTTCATTTATTGTCTCCTCCACCATATCTAATTTGCTTTTAAAACTTTCCATTGTATGTTTCATTTGTGATACTGTGTTCCATAATGATTGGCTCTCTGGCTGGAATTCATTCCTGAGTTCTTGAATATTTTTCTGTACCTCCATGAGCATGTTAATGATTTTAATTTTGAAATCTCTTTCAGGAAGATTCATGACGTTGATTTCATTTGAATCTTCTCTGGTGTATTCATAATTTTGCTTTGATCCAGGTTCCTTTGACATTTCTTATTTGTATGTGGCACTCCCTAGTGCCCAGAAGTTCTACTCTCTGGAGCTTCTCAGCCCCTGGAGCAATGTCGGTGATCACAGGGGAGCGGTGTTGGTGCCTGAGGGGAGGAAAGTGCTGTTTCCTGCTTCCCAGCTGCTATGCCTGTCTCCACTGCCAGAACCAGTGGGCCGAGCACACAGGTGTAAGCCTCTGTACTTTCCATTTGTAGCTGCGGTATGTGGGGCTTCCCTCTGGCTGTCCTAATGCCAGAGTAGGTTTACCGATTTGCAAGTCATGTGGGGCTGGCCCAGAGAAAGACGCAGTAGGCTGCATATCACAGAGGGGGACCTTGTAGCTGCATAGCCAGCCAGGGTGCTGGAGCGCCTGAAGATCGTGAAAGTTCCCAACCTGCTGGGCAGAGTGCACCCGGAAAATTTTGTCTACCTGCTCTTTCTCCTGAGCAGTAAGCTCTGTGCAGTCCTTGCCCCTTTAGCAGCCCTCTCGCTGTTAGGAAGTCTCTCATACTGCCTGCCTTTCTTTTGTCCCATAGCAGCCAAATATGGATCCCTGCTTTCCAAAAGTGTCTGGAATTTCAGTCTCTCCAGTATTCTGCCTGTCTTAGCTTTCCTATCCCCCTACTCCCAAGAGCACCATGAAATGTAGGTTTGTGCTCCCAGAGCAGATCTCCAGGGCCAGGTGTTCAGCAGTCCCAGGCCTCCACTCCCTCCCTGCTCTGTTTCTCTTCCTCCTGCTGCTGAGCTAGGGTGGGGGAAGGGCTTGGGTCCCGCCGGACCACGGCTTTGGTACATTACCCTGTTCCATGAGGTTTATTCTTTTCTCCAGGTGTATGCAGTCTGGCACACACCTCTTTCCTGTTGCTCTTTCAGGATTAGTTGTATTAATTATATTTTCGTATTATATGCGGGTTTAAGAGGAAGCCTCTGTCTCCCCGCTCACACCACCATCTTTAATCCCTGTCACTCTCTTCCAAGGCTTTTAATTTGGGAACTGGTTTACCAAACCTTTCCTGATAATGATATAGGACAAGTTCAGTCCCTTCATCTGATGACTTCCATGATAATTAAAGTTACTTACTATTCTTTGAGTTTAATATAAAAGGTACTGTTTTAGGTGCTTTATATGAATTCTCTCATTTAATTCTCACAACAACCCAGCAAGGCCAATACTATTATACCTATTTTACCTCTGAGAAAACTGAGGCTTAGAAAGTTTAAATATCTTGCCCAAGATCACAGAGCTTTGTGACCCTGCCTTTAACCAGTCTGTTTTTAACCCAAGCAACCTGGCTTTAGAGCCCATAATTGCCTCAGCCCAAAAGAAGGTTTACCTTAGGATTCCTGCAGTCTAGAGGTCAAGAGTTTAGATATTTGTAGTAGCCTATTTTAAAATCTAACCTGGGTCCCTCTCATTTTACAAAATGGCTCTTACAAAATGCAGTCAATCCAAAGTGGACAGGAAAGGAAGGGAGAGAGAAGATCCCTGAAGCTGTCTAGCTCAGTACTTACAGAGTAGAGTGTTGTGTAGACATAGAAGGCTCCCCACTGCCTTCCTCCTTCCTCCTGTCCCCAGGCCTGAGAGCTGTGTTCCCCTCCCCTCCCCTAACAAAGGCCCCCTTTCTCCTCCCCACTCTGTGCTCAGGCCGTGACCTCTGACGTGCCCACTTTCTTGTCACTGTTCCTTCAGTTGCATGTTCCTATTTCCTAAATGTCCTTCCCTCCAAATAATAAGAGAATTTCACTCTTTCAAAAGTACATATAATAGGTCCCAATGTACCACCAGTCTTAAGTGTGATAACCCTGAAATAAGACTGTTTGGGTTCAAATCTTAGATCCCTTATTACTGGTGTTGTTACTTTTAGCAAGTGACTTAATTTTTCAGAACCTCAACTTGCTCATCTCTGAAATGACAGTTAATCAGAGCAAAGGATTTTGGTGAGGAACAGATGCAGTATCCATGGAGAATCCTTATAACTGTGCCTGAAATGCATATACAGGCCCACTAAGTATAGACAAGTGGTATTCACTGCTAATTCAACAGATACTTCTTGAGTCCCAGACATGCTCCTTGCCTTCATGAAAACCACATCTGAAAAGGTAGATACATATTAAATACCTATAGAAATAATATATATATAATTATAAGTGAAAATAAGGGTAGTGAAGAATGTGTCTACATTGCTATGAGAGCATTTATCAGGGGACCTGACTCTCTTGGAAGATTCTAGAAAGACTGATTAATGAAGACTCTGTGATGGAAGGAACATTTGAACTGAGGTCTGAAAGTTGCACCGTGCATAAGAGTAAGGGAGGGTGAATAGGATCCTCCTACTCCTGTACCTGATGAAGCAGATGTCAGAAATTCCGTATGGCTATTCAAACAGCCACATATTATTCAGTATCAGCAACGTTCTATTAAGAAATTTTCCGGAGTTTGCAAATACTTTGTTGTAATTAAATATTTACCATTCGCATTTGTTATAAAGCATCTGTTCTGTAATGACACTGCCCTTAGCATCAGTTGTTTTGCCATTGCTGTGTACAGTGGGAAAACACAAGTATACACTTCAAGTTGTCTTGACAATATCACTTTTTTAATTATTGATGAGTCCTTTTTCACCGCTGTATTTTAAAGCCCAGCTGCTAGGTTCAGTGCTAGCTAAGACTAAACATGTGTCTAAACTACTCACAGGGTTCAGTGATCCGCCTGAATCCTTGTACCCACCTCACCTGGCCAACCTCTGTTTAAGGGATCCATGTCAGCACCACCAGGAGGCCTCCTGCCATTCAAGAACCAAACTAAACTCTAAATCCATGGAAGCAAAGGTCACTGGCAGGGTTCCATGCATCTCCGTGGACTTGAGTGTGCTCTTGCTTCTTTCTGTGACCTTTCTGTTACATGCTCATGGGAATCCTGCCCATATGGCCTCCATTAGGTCAGCTTTCTGACCTAATTAAATGAAAAACAATAGGCAGCAGTGAGTAAGGTTCTGTGGAGGGAGTGTCTCTGATACACGTGAGTGGTGCTGATTATAGTCTAGTGGGGTTTTTTGAAGTCTAAGGCTAATTCTCTTTCTGAGTCATTATCTTCCAGGGGGAAGGAACTGTCAGATTTTTAGATGCATTAAACATCGGTGCCTTGTCTAAAGAGGACAGAATCTAAACCTTGACTTCTTTCCTTCTAGATGAAAGCTAGACACAGATAATAATTTTCCTCTGACCCAGAACTGAGGCAATGGCAGTTGGTGGTTCTGTGTTCCCAAACCCATCCTCATTGGCTCATGGTACAAAGCTGGGGTCAGTTTCAAAACCCAAGAATAAGAAGAAACCATGAGTCTCCCAGTGACCTGGGATAATTTGAATCACAACCTTTAAGTCAATCATGACCCACCAGGAAGTCTTGAAATATTTGACCTGATCAAACACCACATTTATTACTCACTGACCTGGACTTTGAAAAATTAGGAAGAGTAGTGGTGCCTGTCGAGAAAAGCCACCCCTTTTCCCTCTCAGCAGTGTGCACTGCAATCACCCTTGATAGGAAGTGTAAGCCCCAGGGGGCAAAGGTAACTTCTCTTCTGCTAAAGGTTCCCCCTTCTTCCCCCTACCCCTGCACTTTAGAAACACTTGAGTGGAATTTTTCCAGCCTTGGGGAAAGAGACTAAAACAAACGTCTTCTAGGATATTATTTAAAAATGGATTGGGAAATTATGAATTACACGTTACATGGTGTGTGTAAAAATCTTTCGTAAGTCATCACCCATAATGCTTTGAGTTGTATGAACCAGCTAATGAAAAGGTGAGATCAATCATCTCCCTCTAGCTTAGGACTTCAGGCAATAATTCAGATGGAAATTGAACTAAAACAAACTTCACCTCTCAGGATGTAGCCCCCAGGTGTTAAAACTTCTTTCATTTATCAGGATTTGATGGGAAGAGTCTCCCATCTGAAATTTATCAAAATAGGACTTTGGGCTTAGGTAAGTTCCTTGTAAAACTTTACTTCATTCCACACATCCTGAGGATCTGTAATAATTTAAAGCAAATCACTCCTTTGGATGAAAGAAATGTCCATTAAAATGACAGATTTTAAATATAGTTTCCTTTACTTTTTTCTCCTTCAGAAGTTTTTCAATATGATCCCAATCTTATGTTTTTTTCCTTACAATTAAAATGACTCCTGACTTTCAACTTTAATTGAAACGAATAGCTCATACTTTATTAAATTAAGAAGGGAAACACAGAAAGAATTCTACCAACATTCTAAAAGAAATTAGTCAATATATCATAATTTTTTATGGCTGAAAAATATTCCATTGTGTATATGTACTACATCTTTATCCATTCATCTATTAATGGATATGTAGATTGTTTTCATATCTTGGCTATTGCAAACAATGCAATGATAAACATAGGGGTGCATATATCTTTTTGAACCAGGGATTTTTGTTTTCTTTGGGTAAATTCCTAAGAGTGGAATTACTGGATCAAATGGTATTTCTATTTTTAGTTTTTTGAGGAACCTCCATATTGCCTTCCACAGCAGTTGCACCAATTTGCATTCCCACCAACAGTGTAGCGGGGTTCCTATTTCTCCTTATCCTAGCCAGCATTTGTTGTTTCTTGTTTTTTGGATAACCGCCATTCTAACTGGTGTGAAGTGATATCTCTTTGTGGTATTAATTTGCGTTTCCCTGGTAATTAGCGATGTGGAGCACCTTTTCATGTGCCTGTTGGCCATCTGAATTTCTTCTTTGTAGAAGTGTCTGTTCAGATCCTCCGCTCATTTTTTAATTGAGTTATTTGATTTTGGGTGTTGAGGAGTGTGAGTTCTTTATATATTTTAGATGTTAACCCCTTATCAGATAAATTGTTTACAAATATATTCTCCCATAGTGTAGGATATCTTTTTGTTCTGCTAATGGTATCCTTTGCTGTACAGAAGCTTTTTAGTTTAATGTAGTCCCACTTGTTCATTTTTCATTTTGTTTCCCTTGCCTGAAGAAATGTGTCCAGGAAAAAATTGCTCATGCTTATATTCAAGAGATTTTTGCCTATGGTTTCATGACTTACATTCAGGTCTTTGATCTATTTTGAGTTTACTTTTGTGTCTAGAGTTAAATAGAGTTTCATTCTCTTACATGTAGCTGTCCAGTTTTGCCAACAGCAGTTGTTGAAGAGGCTGTCATTTCCCCATTGTATCTTCATGGCTTCTTTATCATGTATTATTAATGAATTCCACATAAATTAACACATATAGAACAGAATCATTTTCCAAGAGAAATAAGTTTGATTCTGTGAGAGTAAAAGGAATGAAAGAAGTTAAGCCACAAAAAATTAGGAAGACTGTATATGAAGTTCAAGCACAGAGAGATACTGCAGAATTTGCCACAGCAAGGCCCATATGGTTAGGAAAACAAATAGTAGTGCTGCATGGTTAGGAAAATAAATAGTAGTGCTGCAATGAGATCACAGCTTCCATAAGAGCTCCAAGTGTACAGAAGTTTTGGCAAGTTTTCTTTATCCATTATTCTTATGTTACACCATTCATTAAAAAATAAAAGGTGGTAAAGCAATCAGTAATTACAGATTAAATGGAACTGAAAGACAAATTGTTTATAAATTAAATCTAAAAGGAATTTGATGCATCAGCCTATGGGCTAAACTCTTAGATGTGATTTTGAGCACCGCAGTAATGTTTAAAGATTTGAACTTAAACGTCCCTCAGGCAGGCCGGATATTTTTTAGTCTGTTCTCTACAGAGTCAACTTCTTCCTGTGCTCCATTATACCTGCATCATGCATTTATATGATCTCCCTAGCCAGACTTGAATGTGTGATTCTGGATTTAGTCTAACCCTCTAATAATTCGATTTAGCAAGTTTTATTTATACTTACTTTGTACCAACTGTAGTGGGCAACATTAATGGTACATAATGCAATGGGATACAGTTCCTCCCCACATATTTGCCATGATGAGGGAAATGAGGGTTCAGTGACATTATAGCCAGAGAATTTCACATGTTAGAGAGAGTTAGCAAAGATTACTAAATCCACCTAGATTTTCTAGATGAAGAATACTGAGGCCCAGTGTAAATCAGGATTAGAACCAGCTCTCCTCTCTGAGGTCAGTGTTCTTCCCATTTTGACTATGGGTGTTAAAAGGGGAAGGGAACATACAAGAAGGACCGAAAGAGAGAAGGTTTGTTAGTTCTCCAGACAGCTCATGCTTGTTAAATGTCTTCTCACTTCTGATCCTGTATTAATGATGACTTTCAAAAAAGTCTTATCTCCTGGTGTCCTTTAGAGCGAAAAATCTTATTCTCTTCTTTTTGCTTTCAAAGTCTACCTCTTACTTCCTCTAAAAATTTCACTATAACTTGAAACAATAACTTAAAACCTCGTCACGCTCACTTGATCCATCCACTTGGCCAGATGGATTGTTCTGTGTGTGTAGGGTTGAATCTTTCCACTTTGTGATGACTACAGAGTAGGGTCACACACATCACTGATCCATAGAGAATGACTTCATTAACAGGAATCAGTTTACTAAGGAAATCGTGAGATACCACTCATGAACATTCCTATGAGAATTTTAAAAATTGAAAATCAAAACAACTATATGGCCCATATTTTAGGACCCCCTGTATTCACTTCATAACTATTTTACCTAGCTAGGAAAAGCACAAGGTTTGAGTCTGCAAACATAAATGTAAATATTATTGTTTTAACACCTAGTTAGCCTCAACGTACCCATGAACTTCTGGATTTTGATAGGAAGGATTGTTTACAAAAACTGATAGTGCTAACTCCATCCTGATAATATGGTTGTGAGATTTCAAACACTTTATAATAGCATAATAGAAACAAACAAAAAAGTGAAATTAATCTCAGCCCTTTATTTTCTATTATTTTTTATTAAAAATGACCACCTTGCTGCAACTACCCAGCTATTCCAGCAGATTCTTGTGTATTTACATTCCAGTTCTAAACTCCATATTTTGCTACTATTTTCCTACTTACTTTGGTGGAGGAATTTAAAAAGTTAAGAGGTTGGCCTTTTCTGGTTCTCCTAGAATTTCCATTTCATATTCCCATTGGGTGAACTTTCTTTCACCTCTTAGACTACTGAGTGCAGCTAGGTGGTTTTGGAGTGTTTTTCCTTTGGAAAGAGTGTTTTGGCTATTCCCAAGTGGTTAACAGTTCATTGCCTTAGCATTTCAAGTTATTCAGATCACAATGTTATTTCATGGAAGATAAAACAAGATCTCCTACGCACACACTAATCACAGTAATTGAAAATCGCAGAGTTAGGATTTCTTGGATTTTGCAATTTCTCACTCTCCTCTTGATGATATGAGTGGTGAACTGGGATCTAAAATAGCCCCATTCTCCCTCTCCAGGATAAGCATGCGCTGCCACTGGGTCACTGAGGGATGTGATTTGTTTTTCTATATATGTGTGCATGACAAGGACATTCCTGTACAGGACACATCTGTCACTGAGGAGGTGCAGCAAACCTGAAAACAGTTCTGGAATTAACAAATCACTACAAAAAATAACATCTTCATTGTTCAATGGAAATCGTTTGAGCAGAATGAAACTCTGTTAAACCAAAGTGTGTTTCTTTTCCTGCTGGGAAAAACATTCGAATGGAGAATGGGAAGGAGGAAAAAATAACCCTTTAATCCAAGCCTTTAATGTGAATTTGCCCTTGTTAAAGCTGTCAACACATGGGTCAGTCTGGAAATAAGTCAGCAGAGAAGTCCATCCCTCTGCCCAAAAGAACAGATGATTTGAGTGCTGTGCAAACTGCCCTCATTCAGAGGATCGCTCGTGGAAGGCTCTAGAATGCTGGTGTAAATAAATCACTCTGTTGCCCGAAATTTCAGCATTTCATTCTTGATTGATATAAGCCCATTAACTTCCAGTAGAGCATAATTTCAAAAGGGATTTTTGAATGGGAAACAGGAGACTTTCTTTATTGGTATTGGCCTGCTTAATAGGGCCTCTCCAAAAACTCTTGTCAGGAATGGAGACTTGTGAGTTAAAGTTCATAACTAGAAAGCTAAGAGTGTAGACCTTTGGTTATCTACAGAGAATAACAATTTCTTCACTAGTCTATCTCTTCTTTCTCTTTCCTTCCATTTACTTATGCTTCCTTCTTTCTCTTGTTTTAATCACTAACAACAAAATTCTCATGGCTGTTTGAATAGGTGAAAACTCCAAGACACAAACATTTGATAAATATTTAAGTATGCTTTCCAGCTTACACAGATTGCTGCATGGTCTTTCTGATTAAAGGGAAATTATCTCTTGTTAACGCCCTAATCAATAAAAAGCACGGTTTAATGGTTTCTCTGGTGTCTCACTGCTCAAGTAAAGAGAAAGACAATCAAGAAATCCATTTGGGCAAGTCTGGAAAGGTTGGTGTGGAGACCAAATTTCAAAGATTAGCTGAATCCAAGTGACAAGTGCTGTTCCTTACATTTTCTGAAATTTCTCCACCCAAGTAAAGCCAATACAGAGATGGCATTCCAAAACAGGACTCATAATTGAAGAAAGCTGCAAGATATGCAATTGCATTGTTTGACCCTCAGAAGCAGGAACCTTGGAAGAAACAAATCAGTGCTAGCTGCATTACACTCTGACTGTGCAACTCTGCGCAAATCACTAACTAGCCCTAATTATCAATGTTTAACATGAGAATATTAAAATTAACTCTCTCACAGAGTTATGGTCAAGATTAAATATTAGAGTTGTGTAAAGCAATGCCTGTCTCCAGGAAACCATAAACGGAAGTTACATATGTTCTATCTCTCTGAAAGCTGTTTTTGGCTTAGTGGTGCAGACTGTGGTCAGATCTTCAGCTGTTTGGTGGTTTCTCAAGGCCTCTGCTGCTTCTTTATCTAAAGTTGCGCCCTTCTGCTGCTGTCCCACAGCCTGATCACTTTCCAAGTGTGAATCCAGCCCAGTGTAGCATCACTTGGGGGCTTGTTAGAAATGCAGATTGTTAAGCCTTAGCCCCGACTTACCAAGGCAGGGACTCTGGGTGTGGGGCCCAGAGAGCTGTGTTTTAACAAGGCTTCCAGGGGATTCTGATGTTCGCTCAAGATTGGGAACCACAGAAAGAGACTATACTACCCACCAAACCAAACAGAAAGGAGTGGTGTTTCCCAAGACAGAAATTGTCCCTAGTGAGGCTGACAGTCAAACCACAGATGCCTACTTGAAAGTGTTACCGTTAATAGTATTTTACATTAGCTCTCCTACTTAATGGCATCTAAATTCAGACACTCTCACCCACTCTCATGAAAATGTTTGCAGGCATCCAGGGGTCTTGCCCCCACCGTGCACTCGGGGGCCTTCATCTGTGAGTCGTGGACTGTGCAGACGTTTGCGGGCTGCTGCTGCCCCTCAGCACCACCCAGCAAGAGAGACCAGATTCTAATTCCCACTCTGCCACCTAGTCACTGAATGAACTTGCGTTAGGTTTCTTGACCTCCCTGTGTATTATTTTCAGAGATGGAGATCAGTCCTTGCCCGACAGAGCTACAGGGACAACTGAAAAAGGGCAATACGTAAAATGCTTGGGCCTGCTTCTAGCTGCTACTCCCTAAGCTCCCTTCTCTGGGGCAAAAATGTGGCATCTGTCATGCAAATGGTCCAGGGCACTGTGGGAAATGCTGTTTCCTGAGCTCAGGCAGCTGAGCATGCTGTGGTAGCGAGAGACCTGTATAAATAGAGGCAGAAGCCTTGGCCCAAGAGAGGAATTCAAGAAGTAGTCTCATGCAGTTCCAACCTTTTGACTAGGGTTGCAAGGTTAAAGCCACCCACTGATGACTCATGCAGGGCTTAAGTGGGTTTCAAAGGATCGAAAAATTAATTCCATTCAACCAGCATTTCTTGAGCACCTGTATATGACAGATGCCACACCCAGTACTTGGGGATTCTACGGTTGGTGAATGAGACAGACCTTGTTTCTGCCCTTACCAAAAAGTATAGTCTGATGGAGCAACTATTCAACAAAGAATCGTAATGATGCACCTATGGTGGAATGTCGAAGTGCTGTGAGGAAAGACAAGCAAGGGCCCTCCCCTCTGCCATGCCAACACTGGAAATGTCTCCCGCTTTGACCTTGATCTGGGGGCTGGTTTCCTTGGTAGTCAGGAGGATGCTGGCGTGCTCTCTGAATCCATGGAGCCAGCGCTCTCACTCCATCTATGAAATAAAAGGCAGCTTGTAGTCATCTCACCTCAGCACTCAGAAGTAACTCAGTCTAGACTTACTGATTATATTTAATAAATGTAATAATTTATTATAACAAAAATATATAGTGTGTACTATGTACTAAGCATTGTTCTCAGCATTCTACAGAAGCCACTAATCAAAGCAAAATTAAATAATATGGTGAATTCAAAGCTCTGGTTTGTTTACATAGTCCATAACATTAAAAAACTGTAGAAGATCAAATTTATTCTTTTAATGAATTATTTATTGCTATTTATCATTAATGATTTTTGAGTGCTTACTATGTACAAAACTAGGCTAAGTGTTTTCCATGCACTGTCTTATTTAACCCTCCTGAACAGCTGCAGGAGACTAGTATTCATACTTTGCCTCCACTTTACATGTAAGAAAACTGAGCTGAGAGAAGTTGAGTTATGTGCCCAAGGTCTCAAAGCTAGTGAGTGGCTCAACCCAGAATCAAAACCTGGATTGTCTGAGTCCAGAATCAGACTTACAAACACTGCACTATATCCCCCTTTGAACAGAAAGCAGATGTGTTTCCAGGTGTTGATTAAGCTGATATTGCAGACCTCAAAAAAGCTCAGAATTGGTGATTACGAAGCAACTGAGGTAAACAGATGCTGTGGTGCAGTATCAGGGGAGAGATTTGCCTCATCTATGAGGAGGCAAGTGAAGCAGACTGGCATGTATGGAAGGCTTGAGAGAGGATATGAGAAAGTGTTCCAATGTACTATGACAGACACGGAGCGGTAGCCCTTCATAAACTGCTACTGATGTTCAGTGATCAGTACCCCTCTCCCACCACCACCTCGCACTCACGTCAGCCTGTGCAGATCTCCAGTAGCACGGAGATTAGGTTTACCTACAGAAAGCTCATTTCCCACATCTATTCTAGATACACTGCAAGGGCAATATACTTACTTTTCTTTTGGGCATAGCTATTTATTATGTGTTCCTGCCTCACTAGAAGCTCTGTCTATTCTACTGCATTCACATAGCATGTCAAAACAAACAACTTTACATAGTGCTGGAGTTTCCCGAGTTCTTCCTGAATGTTCTATCTCATTAATCTCCCAAAACCCTATTCACGGTTGAAGAAACCTAGATTCAGAGGGATTAAATCATTTTCCAAGGTCAGAAATAACAAACAGAAGAGCCAGAACTATAGTCTTTTGATTCCAAATCTAATATCCTTTCTGGAGACTGGTGCTGCCACGGAGACCAGGAGGGCCGCATCCTCACCACTGCAGCCGTGAGACTTGGCACAGTGCCAGGCACACAGTGGTGCTCAGGGGATCTTTTTTTTTTAATTTGTGAATAAATAATAAATAAATAATAGGCCTTCTGGAATGATTTTTCTCTCACAAATCTTGAATTTCATAGACAATGAAATAGAAACCCACCTAAATTAAATTACCTAAGGATCATTATTCTGAACTTAGAACAAGTGGCCTTAGTAATAACCCACTGCTCCCATAATTTTTATTATGATTGTTATTATTGATTTATATTTTTACTTCAGCCAAATCTGGTGACTATTCATAATTGTTCTTATTATAGTTACTCAGTAGAAAAGCAAATATCTTGGTGCTTTGAGAGGGGAAACTCCTGACATCATCATGTCAATCGCATAGCAGCCAAAGAAATTTTGCTAAAAAGCTATTTCTTAGATAGTTAAAATAAGAGTCAACAAACCACCACAGAACAGAAAATAAGTACACTATCTGAAATAACAAGGATGCTAGGTTTTCCACTTCCATTAGCTTTCCCTGAATGTTGCAAAGTTACACTCCTCTCCCCCAAGTTTTGGACTCTAATGATGAAAGTTTGAATTCCAGTTCAACTATTTAGTAGCTCTGTGACTTTGGAAAATTTGATGAATGTCTTCACTTATAACAGAGAGAAATAATTCCTTTTCAAAGGATGGCTGTGAGCATTCATCAGTGGCACATAGTAAGTGCTTTTAAATATGTTTCCTTCCCTAGGACCGCTGAACCCATCATTAAAGTCATTACCTGGCCCTTCCTTGACTGAAGTGTTTCAACGTTTGTTTGATTTAATTTCCAGATCTTCCAAACTTTTAAAACTAATCTTAAGAATATATTCCTCTAATATTTCCACTAAGCAAAATGCTACCATAAACCAAACATACAGAATGTCTGATCAGTGGGCAGAGATTAATTGGTCAATTATTATGTCCCAGCGTACTTTAGAGCTCCTATTTCTCAAAAGACTTTAGATTTGAATTTATAATACAGGGTCATTAAGCCACATCTGAAAGCTAATTGTTAGTATATAATCTTAGCAACAGTTTTTTGCCTTCTGCCTAATTCATGAAGCTCAGAGCATTGTATCTTCCAATTAAGTGTGATTTATCCCTTACTTCCATATATCATCGTACCTATCATTGGCTATTTTCCCTTTATTTTATCATTTCAAAGATCTTACTGGCAATTGGTATATTCTGATTTTCCATCAAAATAAATATACTCTGTTATATAATAATAACATGTTGCAAGGCTAGGCTTTATTAACAGTAGCAATTGAGAACTCTTAAAAATAAGATAGGCAAATCTTCCCTTCTTAACAAAACAAAAAACATTCCATAACCATTTAATATTTGGGAATCATGGTGTCAGTATTCATTCTTTATGTATAGCTTTGCCAAGAAGAAATCATCCAAGAGGAAAAAAATGGTCACCCTATCTGCACAGCCACCTTAATTCTACTCCCTGGGCCCAGATGACAACTCAGTACAGCCAACTTTGGGCTGACTCTCAACTCAAGTCCTGCCTTCTTCCTTTCTCTTTCAAGTCCATCACCCCACTCACCCTTCCACCACCCACAGTCTGTCCAGATGTTACTTTCATGTTTCTTGTTGTTTTGAGTTCTGTTGCATTTTGGCAGCCACATGTTGCCTGCATTTATATTGTTCAAAGCTCTTCCTTTACACTACTAATACTGATGCTGCAAATTTAAGGTGGCATCCCGTAACTGTGGATGTTAAGATGCATCAATTAAATGAAGTTACACGAAACTTTTTTGGCATATATAGAAAGTGCTTACTAAATGTTATCTACTGTTTTTAGTTCTAGTTCTATCATGAATCTACCTGTAATTAGGCTACTATTGTGAGCACAATGCCTCAACTAATCTCCTAATAATATTTCATACCTACTACAGTTTAAATAGTTTAAGTATTCATATCAAGAGGGTGAATTCTTTAACAGGTGTCTGGCTTCTATTTCTCTGCATGCCCTAAGCAGAAATAATTAAAAAGGCACTATCAACAGTCTATTATATCATTACATCATTATGGCAATCCTCTAGGGTTGGATTATTATACCACTTAAAAGATGAGGAAACTGAAACTCACAGAGCTTATAATGGCAGAGCCACACTTCAAATTTAGATGATGTAACTTGCAAAGCCAGCTCTCCTAACCACTGCGATAAATACTACCTAAACTACACATCATTGTGCCTTGCATAGTCACCAGTAAAGGTATATTGTTTTGATTGTCTTCTTTGGCTCTTCTCCCTGGCAGATGGACCCCCATGAGAACATCTTACTGAGCACTCTCGAGATAAAAAATGAAATGGCCACATCTGAGGCTGTGATGGGACTTGGAGACCCCAGGAGCACAATGCTGGCCTATGATGCCTCCAGCATCCAGTATCGGAAAGCTGGGCTGCCCAGGCATAGTTTTGGCCGAAATGCCCTGGAACGACACGTGGCACAAAAGAAAAGCCGCCTCCGGAGACGCGCCTCCCAGCTGAAAATCACCATCCCCGACTTGACTGACGTGAACGCCATAGATCGGTGGTCCCGCATATTCTTCCCTGTGGTTTTTTCCTTCTTCAACATCGTCTATTGGCTTTACTATGTGAACTAAAATAGCCTCCCTTGGGAAGCAAGGACTAGATCCCTCCTCAAACCAGTTGTACAGCCTGATGTAGGACTTGGAAAACACATCAATCCAGGACAAAAGTGATGCTAAAATACCTTAGTTGCTGGCCTATCCTGTGGTCCATTTCATACCATTTGGGTTGCTTCTGCTAAGTAATGAATACACTACGGTCCTTGCGGTTTTCCAGTTAAAGTGCAAGTGATTTGTACACATGCTGGCAAGACTGAGACTGAGTGTTCCACTTTTCTCTGCTTAGTATGCAACCTCTAGGGAGGGGAATTATTTAGAAGATGGTCTTAGAAGGATCAGTAGCATTGTGAGTCATTTCACTGAGATGTGGTTGTATCCAGATACTCCCCATCTTCATTCCTAAGATTGGCCTGCTGTGAGGTGGCACTGTGCTTATGAAACATAATCTGCAATGCCATGCAAACATGTTGATAAAGGTGGTCTATGCTGTTTTATTAAGGTGATAATGTGCCATGGGAAGATCCCCCTGGTTCTCATGTAGTTCAAATAGGATGGGAGTCAAGACAGAGACTCAGGAAACTAATTTGGTCTAGTCTCTGTTTGCTTGAGCACAGGGAATCAATCATGTCTTCCACTTTGACATTTGGAGGTGGGGAGACTTCCACTGTCGTGCATGGCAGCCAAAGAATTTTTTCTAAAAAGCTATTCAGCAGATGGTTAAAATAAGGGTTAACAATCATGAGCAGAGTGGAAAATCCAGAAGGAACTGTTGTAGCAAGATTAAGCAAGGGAGCAGCATGACCTTTATTGGGCCCACACAGTATCTGGTCCATATATAGTATGTTAGAGTGGCAAAAGGTAGAGCAAGAGAGATTTTTTTTTCCAACCTTATAAGGTTTTCATAGCATACCTAAAGAGGTTTTTAGTTTATCTAATCGAAAGGCAACCATAAAATAGAAAAGTTAATGAATTAAAAGTATCTTAATGTAGGTTAGATTGGTAGTTGTTCAATTATACTAATACAGAGCCCGGACAAAGCTAGCAAGCATTCTGCTTTTCTCAGACAATATCAACTCTCTCCACAACATTTTCCTGTACTTTTATTTCTGAATTTAATAGGGTATTTCAAAAGAAGGATGTGTTCATTCCTTTAAAGGATTATGGTCCTTTCTAGCTTTTCTCACTTCTGAAATTCTGATTATATTCTAAGGAGACAAAGTAAGGCTTTGGAGAGATTTGCTAAGCTATATTTCCTTCTGTGCAATGAAGTTCACCTTTGTATTTTTCATAGCAAATAACACTTCAAAGATCGTGTGCACAAGTAGAGTTAGTTTGTGGGTTTGTTAGGTTTGATTTTTTTAAAGGGAGCTTTCATTGTGTGTATTCAATCTGCCTAATCAAAAAAAATATGAAAAGTAGTGGAAAAGAGGAAAACAACAAAGTCACATTAACATGATGAATGTTACGAGCCTCACTCAATATTGCAGAAAAAGTATGTAACTGATAACCAGGCAGGCATGATGTATTGTTTTTATTCAATGTTTAAATTACGTTGATATGCTTCTTTCTATACTAATTGGGCTTGTGAATTCATATGTTGAACAAGAAAGAGAATAAGCTAATATATTTTATTTCTATCAATGTGAGGTTCATATTTAACTTTTCTTGGAGAAAACAGTGTATTGCTAATTTTTTGTTAAAAGTTTGATTTGATTGAACTTCTCCTTGGAGATGAATTTGCTCTTTCTACTTAAAAACAAAACAAGACAAAACCTTCTTCAGAGTAACATCCCTAATTGTGCATAGTAACCAAAGCCAGCAACTGCCTGTGGGTAAAATGTATGTTTCCTTCCTCTTATAATTTTAGCAGCTGGAATACAATGGACTCCTGCTGTCCTTCCATTTCAACTATTAGAGAGAAAAAAAAAACTTTAGCGTTCAGCTTTCTGAATTTGCCACAATATGGCATGACTTTTTTTCTTCACCAGCATAGGGAACTCTGGCCTTTAGTTTTTTATTTTACTCTTGAACACCTCTGAGTATTGGACCAAGGTTCTGCCCATGGGCTCAGAGTACAGATTTCTCACATTTTTCCAGGGACACACTTTCTCCTAGGCAATAATTTTGGGCATCACACTAATAAAAGTGCCTGCCCTTTGCTGCCAAGGGTTAAAGTTTGAGTAGCATATATCAGGAAGGAGCATATTGATAACTCAGGTGCACAACTCCAAAATGCCATTCTGAAAAGGTTTTTCTAGAGACAACTCAGAGCCCAAGTCTAGAAGTGGGCTCTTATTTGCAATTAATCATAAAAGCCATAACAATTCTTGATATCGTCATTTATGGTTACTACACAATTTTGCTATCCAGGGAAGACAACAGAGTAATCTAGATCAAAGTGGAGAGAAGCAACTTCGTAGCATGAGCCTCAATAGCATATGACCATGGATTCCTTTCTGCTCACAGTAGTAAGAAACTAGGAAAGGAGAAAGACGGGACCTTGGATCAGATTCCTTAGAGTGAGATCCATACATTGGCATTCAGTAAACACACAGGTAGAAACAACAGACTCATCCTGCCCAGAGGGAACAGTAGATGTAGAATTTATTCTTAAACTATATTTTTACTGTAGTTGAATTAGATTGTAGTCACAAAACTGGGGGAAGGTTGAGGAGGGGTGCTAGTTCTCATGAGTCTATGAAGACTAGTCAGCTTGATGTCCAGTGGTTAAATATAAGGACCACAAAAGTGTGTTTTGGCAATTCTGATATGGTATTACTATCAGTTTATTCATATATGTATAGTTTTTCTTTTGACTATAAAACAGCCAGATGGCCAGCAATTAAGGTGTTTTTCATCTTTGTGAAATTCATAGACAAATTCTAAAATGCACAGTCTAAATGAAATCTTTGATCTCAATCTGTATATATATATATTGTACATGACTGCTAGTAGGTATGAAAAAATGCATTTTCAGAACTGAAAACTCATGCAACATAATCATGTGTTTGCATAAGGAATGTTACAATTCTTTCTACTGCAATTTAATAATGGGAAAATACTTAAGCAGTGCCATCTAGACCTTTTCTCATGTCTTCAAAAACAGTGCTAAGTAAAAAAAAAAAACAGTAATAAAAATGGTTTATGAAGCAAAAGACTTTACATTCTAGCATTAGGAACACAAAAAGTCTGTCAGCTTACAAAAGCACAACACATAGAGAAAGTTCAGCGAAATGCATAAAGAGGAAATGAATCACACTTATATTAAGCTTAAGACCTGCACTGAATTGGCAACTAACACAATTTTCATTTTATGATTAACTAAATACTCAACAACAAAAACAGCAAAATAACCAACAAACAACAGGTCTTACAACATATCTACATGTATATATGTGTATATATAGGTCCACATAAACATACATACATATATATGCATCATATGTTGGAAAACAAAAGGAATAAGCTAATATGTTTTATGTCCTTCATTAAACCAGCATATGCATATTTTTAATTTGGCAACCAATAAATCAACATATTGAAACAAATAATACAGGGTACTGAGCATTTCTCTATCAGCATTTCTCTATACAGTTCTCACAAACCATTGCACAGTTTGACACTACAATAGTACTGTACCTCAGAACATCACAAACTAACTAGTTCTCCCACTGCTTGTCTACTTGCTCTTTTTCAAGGAAACAAATAACATTGTCCATTGGTGATTTAAAAACAAAAATGTCTTAACAAAACAAAATGATGAAAAAAATGCCTCCTAGGAGGAAGAAAAAAATAACTAAATCCACCATGTTGGTTAGGACAAATATTCTCAACTGTAGCCATCCTGCCATTTTGCTAAGTGTACAGAGTCCATGTAATGTGAGCAGCCATAACTTTCACTGAGCATATGTAAATATTAAAACAGATTTCTTAAATATTTTTAACTTCTAATTTGTATTTTATGGTAAGGCAATGTGCTAATTCTGTTTACGGCTTAAGTTCATGTGTTATATTATGTAAATAATTAAACATGCTGTAAATGAATAGTCAATAGATACAAATAATTGTTTAATTTTTTTCCTAATTTTTCTCAATTTTTTAATGAAGTACAGTTACTGCAGTGCCCCAGCAGAGTAATTTAAACACCGTTTTGCATAAATGGTTGGGATCCCAGAATGAAGGGTTTCAATTTGCTGTCACACACACGCACACATGTACACATACACATGCACATGCACACACATTCAAGCACACGTACTCTATCACTTGTCCACTCACTCACTGTCACTCTCACTCTCACCCTTTTTATTGAAAATGCTTTAGTGTTTATGTAGTCATTCTAACAACCAAGAGATAGCTTTAGAAATGGAAACTGGGAAAAACAGAAATGATCATTGATACCTTGATAGTTTTTTTATATATGAGAGTTTAAGAAACCAAAGGTTGTAACTTAAGTTTCAATTTTCAAAGAGTAGAAGTTTATACTAATGGCACCACAGGAAATAAAAATGCCTATTCATACCTGCTCCGTAAATTTGTTATACCTAATACATACTAGAAGACTGTTTTGTTAAATAATAGAATTTTGTTCTTAGATAGTATTGTTCCTTTTAACCAAAGACTCCAGAATTACTAAAAAACAAAAAAGAAAAGAAAAAAGGAAAAATGGTGGAAAAATGAAAAAAAAGATAACTGCTTCACACCAAAGGTATAAAAAAATTTTCCAAATACACTAGGAACATTGTAAAGAAGAGTAAGGAGCAAACAGAATGCTAATTAAGATACTGCCCTAAAGAAATCATTTAATAAAAAAAAAACACTCATAAACATCTGTTAGTTATTTGGAAATTGAAGCAAATATTTCTGTAAATATATGCAAAAGTCTGACATCAGATTTTATTTTGCTTTAAGAAGTCCTTTTATGATAAAGGTAAATGTGATTCAAAATGATGAAAAACAAAACTTTGTGTTTTTTAACTTTCAAAATCTAATGTCTCTCTTGTCATATGTCCACTAACCTGATGTCCATATGTATGTCCTTGCACCATCTGAAGCAAGTTGACAGTTTCATCAGCTTGTATTGTTCCCTTCTCAGTCCAGAAATTTTAATTTCCCCATGATCACTTTAAACAATTAATTCAAAGTTGCAAATAATTTAAATTCCATAACGTTTTATTTTTTATCTGCATGGGTGTTTAAGTATTCTGTTATGAATATTGTCCCTGCACAGTTCTGAATTGTCCTTTTATAAAAAAGTGGTATTCTAGTTTCTTCACAGTGTAATGATTATCGGCCTTACTAATTACCTTGTAGCCTTTCTTAATATGCACATAATGCACATTTTTCCAGTGGCTAGAAAATGCAGAACACAAGTGGATATCATTGCATTTATTTTCATGTCTTTCTAAAAACAGGATTACTAAAATCTCTGGGATACATGAGATAGTAACAAATGAGGATTATAAATGAGTAGCACATAAGAATTATTTTCTTGAATTTAAACTTATTACAGCCAGTTTGAGCATGTAAATATCTAATAATGTTGGCTAGTGTGTAACTCTTGAACTAAGAAATATAAATAAAACTTAAAAGGATGTGTGTGTGTATTTTCATTGGGTTCAGAATAGACATTTTTAAAATCTATTAGGATGAGTTAGATTGGGCAATCATGGCTTTTGTGAAAAACAATGAAAAACTTGAGAACTTGAGACCTGCTGTCAGGTAGACTTGAGTTTGAGCTCTGACATGTCAAATATGAAGTGCATGATTGTACAGTTGTGTAACCCACCTAACTCTCAATTTTCTTATCTGTGAAGCAAAGATATAACTTCACCCTCCTTATAAGGCTGTTGGAAAGATTAAAAGAAATAACCCATAGGACATCCTTAGTATCGTACGCAATACATAGTAAGTGCTGTGCAAATGCTACATACTCTTGTATATTATCATAATTAATTGCTGTTGTTAATTATCATCATTACTAGAATAGTCAGCATGTATATCACAAATTATACTACCATATCTACAATTTCACAATAACTATTAAGTGTTCTCTCAGGTTAGATATTTTATATTAAGGATAATTAATTAAGAATTTGGTTTTCAGTTCATGAAAACAGATGGTAAACATAAGGTGCTCATTCAATATACAGATCTGCTAAAGAAATTATGCTAAGCACTTTATTTAATCCTTACCATATTCCTCAAAGTAGAAGAAACTCAAAATCAGAAAGAGTAA
Source organism: Smutsia gigantea (assembly GCA_032199065.1). Classification (NCBI taxonomy): domain Eukaryota; kingdom Metazoa; phylum Chordata; class Mammalia; order Pholidota; family Manidae; genus Smutsia; species Smutsia gigantea. Next base: position 74,962 of record JAVSCE010008262.1, on the reverse strand, counting down.
GTACTTTGCCCATGAACAGAAAAACTTGGATTCCCACCTAAACGGAACTCACGCCCAAATCGTTATAAGTTCTTTCCACCTCATCATTATAAGTGGGTGACCAGGCTCATTCAATTCTCATTCAGTCTGGTCATTTCTAAAGAAGCTTGTAGTGAGATCCTGCTGTCTGCCAGAACTTGTGCTAGGACTGGAAAAATAGACGTTAAATACACAAGGCCCCTGCCATCTTGGATTAAATGGCACCTCGCAAGTGCATGGGAACTCTCCTGAGGCCAATGAATCATTTGATGACAAGCCTAGTGTCTTTCACCCTTAGTGACTTTAGAATGTTGAAGCAGAAAATCATAGATGTTGTCTGTAAGGGAGGCAACCTGCCAGGACACAGCTGTCTAATAAAATAATGATTAAAAGGAGCAATAACTACCGAAGAGTAGACACTATTGAAAAGACCCAACTACAGGATGCGTGAACGAACACCCAGTTCTCCTCAGCCTGAATAGTAAATTGCAAATTATATAATGTAGAAATGCAAAACACTTACATTTGCATTTGGCATCCCTCATGCTAAGTTTCAGCATTTCTGTCCAGCAAAGAGAAAGAGAACATATGTAGGCTCAAATACACACACATGTTCAAATAACTGGCAGTAGTGATAATGGTGGTGGTGGGGTGTGTGTGTGTGTGTGTATGTGTGTGTGTGTGTGTGTAGCATTCATGAACCCATGTAGATAGGGGGATGGTGGGAGGGCCATCCCCCTATACTACTATAGCTGGGGGGCATCGTCTGTAATTTACCTTGAGAAGAGAAAATCCTCAAATATTTCCCCTCAAAAATACTGATCAGTTCATCATGGGAAAATTCTCCCATTAATATTCCAACTATTATAATTTCTTTGAAGGACCCTTTAGATATCCTGACTTTCTTCTGAAACTTGTTCTAATTCTGAAATATTGTACAATATTTTTCATGCAGAATATTTCTCCAAGCCATGAAATTCAACACCCAGAATAATAACAGTTTAGTAGGAAAATCTCTCAGGCATAATCAGTCCATAATCCTTCATTTCCTAATACAGACAACAGGAAAATAATGTAAACACATTCCCATCCCCTAAAGTCTCTGCCACAGAGCATTAGGCAAACGTGCAGCCTTCTCCCACCCTACCCACCCTGGCATCATCCTAGCGCATTGACTAGAACCAGGAGTACTCATGAGGTGACAAGTCCCAGAAAAGCCCCAGAAGGATTAGGCTTCTTTGGCAGGTCCTCCTATCAATGTACAGATTTGTGCATGTTCTGGTCTTTTCTTTCATCAAGTGACTAGTGAGGTCATTAGTATTTATTTGCTTTTCACTTCAATTGTTATTGGTAGGAAAGGAAAAGCTGTTGAGACAGAGGCCACTCATGTCTTACAAGTACTGAAGAAATCACTTTAAGGGTAAGGAGAGGGAAAGAGAATGATTTCTTTAAGACTGGGTTGGAGAACAAGGGTAACCTGTTCCATGGAGGTACAGATTTGCACATTACTCAGCGGTAGGGAACAGGGAAATGGCAGATCTCAGAGCAAATGGCACAGTGGAGCTTGCAAGGCCAGCCCCTGACACTGCCCCAAGCCTGGTTCTCCAGTGGCAGAGTCTTGTGACTACAGTGAAAGAATCAGGCTAGGATATCTCAGAAGGAAAAAAATGTGGGTTTTCCTATACAGCTTTACTTAAGAAGTTATATTCACCACTACCCTCCCATCTGGGTTTTCATATGGGTTCTTGGTCCCTCCACCCTAGAAATGGTATGAATTTGATATTAGGCAGCAATATACTCTATCTAGAAATAAATGTCCAAAGGCAGTGGGGGTAATTGGCTTCATTTCTGCAGGTTAGAAGAGTAATTAGAAATGTAACATTTAGTTAGAAGATTACTATATCTCACATGCTATGTCTTGGAAACTCAGACTAAGTACAAAGGGCTTTTTAAGAATTGTAAACCAGTAATATAGGCCTGGTATAATGCAATAGGGAGTGGTGAGGCCTGTGGGTAACTGGGAAGGACAAGCTCTACCTAAAGAGGCAGCCACTATTGAGCCCCATTAAGTCGTTGTCTTGAGGAATTGCAAGCCCAGTGTTGGCAGATGAATCTTAGCATGAAACAAACTAAATCTTTTACTTTCTAGACAGATGCAGTACCCACAGAGCCAGAGAGACACCGAAACATCTTTCCTGTGTAAAAAGGAATGTTCCTATAGCTGTAAGTCTCAAGCTGAGGTGGAAGTAGGGGCATATTACAAGCTCCATGACAGCATATGCTGACGTTTCTATGCCATTATAATTGTAGCAAGGTCAGTTTTCTTCCCTTTTTGGAGGCTGACATACATGACGTAAAAATGAGACTTTTTGTATTCTTTCAAGACGAGAAAGATACAGAAACTTTTTTTAGTATAACATGTATAGAAAACTGCGAGCATGTTTTCACAGTGTGAACAGTCTGTGATTACTCTTAAATCACTCACTTTGAACGTCTTGGTCTCTATCTGCTATCCTCTGAATCAAAAGCCCTTACCCTCCCTGAACACTTTCTGGACCCATCCTTCAGTGAAGTGGATGTGACTGAGATTAACAGATAAAGCCAGCCAGGGAGGAGTGTGGTGAAGAGCAAAGTTAGGAAGGGCCACCGAACTGTCAGGAGAGCAATGGAAAGAGAAAAGGGTAGGACGGGGTGAACACTCCAGGGCACTCCTTCCCTAGGGAGCTGGTGTCACGGACTCGGAGATTCCTGACTGCATCCACACCTCCAGAGATGAAGCCTAGGGGCACAAGCTAAACGGGCAATAGAAGCTATTCACAAAGCTCTGCCTCCTAGAAGACCCCATGTTAGACTGGAGTTTAGTGAATGAATCCGAAGTGAAGAACTAATAAAAAATTATCAGACAATTTCTGAGGTGAAACAGGGGCACTGTAAATGGAAAGGAGAAATTTTGTTCAAATTACAATAATAAAATATATATGGTTGATAAACAAAACAGTTTTAAAATCACTGTTCATGTTTGTAGGCTGAGGATCCTCTGCCACCCCCACCCTTGGTGTCCTAAAGGAGAGAAGGAAGAAGAAAGGGAAGGGGAGAGGAAACAATAAGGAGAGTAAGGAGAAAAGAAATTTTAGGAACATTTCAGCACCTGGCACTACCCCCCACCCCCCAATATGTGGTGTGAATTTAATTCTCAAAACAACAGCATAAATGTGAACTATCGCTATATTTATGTTGCAGAGGACATAAAATGGCAACGATCGTTATTCCATCCCAGAGCTGACTAACTACAAATCCCATGCAGTTAACCCCTTTGCTTTGCTACAAAATATATTGTATAACTTCAGTTTAGGTTTTGGAGATACATCATCTTTGAGAGTGAAGTTAGGAACAAGGCCAAAATCTTTAAGTGTAAAAAAGGAAAGAAATGTTTACTCTTAAACTTCCATTTTATGTTTATAGTTTCCATTATTTTACATATTATTCTTCAAAGCTGAGAATTGCCAAGTTCTAGATGTTTTGATGTTTTTCTTAATTTTTGGGGGTGAGAGCAGAGAGTTGTTTAAATAAATCAAATGAGTCACTTTTAAATACATTTTGAAAATTTTTCTCACTTTTAATATGGTTATCTTTTCTCTGTCATTTAAAACAAGTTTGAATAATAAAAGCAATATTTCTCAATGTGGAAGATGTTTTTTTTTCAAGTCCCCCCCAAAAAGTTGCACTGTTCAGTATAGCTAAGATAATAGAAAGATAGAAAGCATGCCTTTGTGGCCAACTGGTCAGCTGGCCAGGAGGAAAGCTGACGAGTAGCCTGAAGCTTCCCAAGCGATCAAGAGAGTTTCTGAATAGGCAGCCTATAGCGCTCCTGAAGTTGTGTGAGATTTGTGTCAGGGGACCATGCAGGTTCTTGGAACATCCTTATAGGAGAAGCCCAGGGTAGAGTTTACATTTCTCATTCTCTGAGAGGACCAAGGCTGACTGAAAAAAAAAATGGAAGGATTCTTTCTTCACCTAGCTTTCTTTACGAGCTTAAGAACAAACACCCTTGGAGAGATCGAAGACCCATTTAAGTTGGCAACCTTGTAGAAATGGCATGCCAAATCTTTATTTATTCATTCTTATTTCTCATTCCTCTTGCCAGGAATTCATTGGAACGTTTAGAGAATCTCTCTGTAGGTAAGAGAAAACTATTGATGCATATAAAGTACAAGATGATTAATAAATAAAACTTTTAAATGTTTTAGAAGCTTCATCTAAAATTAAATTACAGGGGGGATCATGCCAGTTTGAAGTGAGCTTTTGGCAGAGGGCAAGGATGCTGGCCCTTGGCTCTGGTTCTTGTTCCAGGAGCAGTCTCAGAGCCCTTGGGAAGGCCTCTTCGGGATCCCTGGCTTGAAGTGGGCAGGGAAAAGCAAGTACTCAGGGAGATTCCCAAGCCCATCTATGCAGAGGCGGGTGGGCCTTCCTCCTTTCAGTCTCCCTTCTCAGCTGTATTAGTCAGGGTTCTCAGGAGGAAAAGAACCAATGGGATGTGTGTGTATATACAGAGAGAGAAATTTATTTTAAGGAATTTGCTCATGCAATTAAGAGGGCTAACATGACTAAAATCTTCAGGGTGGACAAGCAGCTAGAGACCTAGGGAAGAACTGATGTTATAATTTAAGTCCAAAGGCCATCTGCTGACAGAATATTCTTGCTCAAGGGAGGTCAATCTTTTGTTCTATTCAGGCCTTAAACTGATTGGAGTTTGGAGTAGGGCCATTCACAATGAGGAAAGCAATCTACTTTACTCAGAGTCCACTGATTTAAAAGTTAATCTCGTCTAAAACACCCTCACAGAAAGACCCAGAATATTTGACCATATATCTATGCATCATGGCCCAGCCAAGTTGACACATAACATTAGCCATTACAACAGCCCATATGCGGTTAACTCTGCCAAGGTAATGTTTTCAAAATGCAAATATAATCATGTCACTTCCCTTCTCAAAAACCTTCCAAGTTTCTACTCTGTCTTGGGAAAGCCCAAATTTATCTTGGGACTCAAGGTTATTTGTGATCTGCAATCTGTTTGTCCGTCTTTTCTAGACCCCATTTCTCCCATTCTGCCCTGAAATCTCAGGCTCCTGCTAGGCTGTATCACTTTCAACTCCGCAAAGACACTATTCGCTCCCTTGCTTTTAGATGTTTGCACCTGTTTCTTCTTCCTGACACATGCTCCCTCATCCCCAAAACTGTCTCCCTCATTATTTCATATTTGTTTTTTGCAAGCAAAAACTTAGATACATGTTATCTGGGAGAGCTTTCTGACTCCAAGATTGATGATTAATCCCTAGCACTCAGCATCCTGCCTAGCATGTAGCATATGCATAGTAACTATTTGTTAAACAACTGAGTGCAATCCACATGTTCTGCAGAGCCAAGAGTAATCCTGAGTATGGGTAAGTGTCATGTCAGGTGACAGCATAAGATGTTTACTAATGGACACTCTTTTCATGGAACCAGCTTTCACAGCACCTGGTTTTTCTGCTTCACTGATTACCGTTCTCAGAGTCCTTTGCTGGTTTCTAATCTGCTTCCCAACCTCTTCATGATGGAGTGCCTCAAATTTATATCTACGCTCCATACTTCTCTCCTTAACTCCAGGCACTTTCCTGGTAATACATTTTGTATGTCTAATGGACATGTCAAAGTCAAAATATTGAAAACTGATATTTCTCCCAAAATTGATGGCAACTTCAGCTTCTCCAGCCAAAAAATCTTTAGTCATTTTTTTATTCCTTATGTCCTCTCACCTTACATCTGATTCATCAGAAAATCATGGTGGCTATAACTTCAAAGCATATCCAGAATCTGACCAGTTCTCACCCTCTTGCCTATTACCACACTTGTCTCAAGTTAAAGATTCATGCAGTCTTTTACCTGGACTATTTCCACATCTCCCTAGCTAGTCTTCCTGTGGTTGCCCGTGCTGCCCAGTAGGTGGTTTTCAACCCAATAGCCAGAGTGATCATTTTGAAAGGCAGGTTAGATCATGGAATTACTCTGCTCATAATGCTATCATGCCTGCCCATGTCAATTAGAATAAAGCAAACTTTCTTAAAATGGCCTCAGAGTACATACACAGCCTGCTGCCCCCACTTCCCTAACTGATGTTGAATCTTATGACTCTCCTCCTGGCTCTCTGAGCTCCAAACACACCAATCTCCCAACTCTACATCAAATGAGCCACACATGCCCCTGCCCAGGGCTTTCTCTCTGTTCTCTCTTCCTGGAACCATCTTTTCCAGAATATACTTGATTAATACCCTCACCCCTTTGAAGTTCTTTCCATGAGTTCTATTCTCACCACCTTACTCAGAATCATTACCTGCCCTCTACTCCTTAACCCCACCCATCAGGTACTCCTTACCCCCCACTTTGCTCTACTTTTTCTTTTCTCCATCCATAATATTATACAGTTGACTTATTTATTGTGTTCTTTGTCCACCTTCTGTCTCCTGTTAGAATGTGAACTTTAAGTGTATGTCCTATGTTTTTTTTTCACTGATACATTCCAATATAGAAAAGTATACATAGCAGGTATTTTATAGGTAGTAAATGAACAAATGAATGACTTTAACTACTTTTCTGGGGCATGGAGCCCAGTATTGGGAAGCTTATTAAAAAATATTGCCTTAGCCACAACCAAAAACTGTAATTTAGCAAATTTGGGGGTTGGATCCAGTGACCCATGTTATTCAAAACAATCTAGGTATTGTCATGACCATCAAAGTTTTTGAACAATGCTAAAAATATTGTCAGGGTCATGATTCGGTCTGACAGTGTCCCTGCCCCTTAAATTTTTCTGAGTTATCACATTAGGGCTCTAGCTAAAGATTTTACTTTATCCATAGCCATTAGCTATCCCAAGAGTGTCCTAGGCAGAGGAAACAGAAAGTTCCTTGATCTGTTCTCCCCTAAAATAATAATAATAAAAGTTATGTGTGAAAATGTGCAAAGCTTAAGGGGGAAACTATGTATGCATTTACTTGGATAGAGATGCTCCTCATTTCTCTCAGAAAATGGAGATTCTTCCATTATGGGGACTTTTATCCTCATACTGATTACCACATACCTCACCTTTCCATGTACCATATTTATTTTTAATTCATTATTTTCTTTTTTTCTGCCCCTAACACCTGTTAGAAGAAATGGGCTGACAATAAAAGTGAGACTGTGATGTTGGATCTAAAGTATAAATAGAAAAACCCAAATCTTAGAGAAACTGGCTGTAGCTCTTGACTTGCTATCCGACCTCAGGAACTCACTGAAGTTTAGCTTCCTCATCTGTGAAACAGAAGGGACGATCTTTGGTGTGTATGCAGAAGCACTGTGTATCGAGTGCTGTATGTACTCGGGTACTCTTAGTATTATTAAGTAGTCATCTTCATTTCATGGATCTACATTTGTAGTAGACATGGTTATATTTTCCTGTCTATATGTTCTTAGGGACAATGGTTTACCAAAAACAGTGAGGGTTAGACATGAGAGCAATTCTTCTTGCCTGTAGGCAATAAATGGATGCATTGTCTGAAAAAAAAATTGAAATAATAATAAAACTGACCAAAAGTTGGTTTACAGTTATTATTGTCACCATAAGCCTGCCTCCACCTGCGGAGTCATGCAGGTCTGCTCATAATCCCTGTGATTTACTAGGATTCACTCTGCTGCAGATTCCAGAGAGGATGACCCAGTCCTGACCAACTGCTCTGTTCTCCCCCACCTGGCCGCGGTGACTTTTGGAAGATTAATAAGTGACCAAGTCAGTGTGATCAATGGCATGCAACCCGGGGTCTCTTGTGTGTGGTGGGGGGGATACCTCTTTATATCAGCTGGACTTGAGGACAGGGCAGGACATTGTGTGACACTACTGGCAGCTACCCTGCCAGCACAACAAGATAGTCTGCTGGGGTGTCAGGCCAATACAAATGAAAGCAGAGACAAGAAAGGGGGAGCATGAGCCCATGTCCCAGTGGTGCCACTGGGTTTTGTGCAGACACCTTTGCCCACAGTGTCTAGAACCAGAAAGGCCCGTGCACATTTGATTTGGGTTTTTACCACTTATATCCTGAAGATCACTAAGACAAAGTCATTGTTAAAAGGAGTTTGATTTACACTGCGGGGCATGTGAGTGGGGGATTAGCTCATGTCAGAATGTAAGTGTGTAGTGCAGCCTGGTCATTGAAGGAATCCTGTGTTCTGGTGCCAAACACTTCTGAGCCTCAGTTTCGCCACCTACAAAGTGAGAAATGGGAAGGTGGAATAGATGATTGCTGGATAATGCAAAGTCTCCAAATACCAGAAGTTTCTAAGCATAGCTCAGTCATACCTTGGTACACAATGGAAATTTTGGAAACAGGTCCAGATTTAAAAGGACTTTGAATCACCTGCTAAAACATAAAACTAACCATATAAAACATTCTTTCTGTAGCATATGGAAGGATGCTATGGACACCCTAAGGTAATTAACACAACTTGGGCTGCCACAGTATCCCATTTGTTCTTATTGCTTCTACAACTACATTTTGAAGTCAAAAGCACAGGAGGCTTCTGTATTTACAGTTGTTCTGTTAATACATTATAATTACAGATGTAATCAAAAAGAGAAGTTTGAAGTTTTGCCCAAATGACACCTTTAATCACTTCTAAATGAGGCATGACTCCACTTAGAGATATAATCAGAAAATCACACCTAATAGCATATTTATTAGAATTCTAAATAGGAGCTCTTTATTTCAGTGCCATTTCCCTTTGATCTGTTTTTGTAAGGAAGGGCATCGTTTCTTGCCCTTTATGGCAGAGGGAGAAATTCTTATGACTTGGAGTTCAGGATAGTTGATCCTACATCAGAGAAAGCACTGAACAATTTTTTGTCTCAATTAAAATAAACTCAACAGACTGTTTTGACTACCTACCAAATGCCAAGTAGTATAGAGAAATGTGGAAGAGAGCAAGTCTTCAAACCTGTCTACAGTAGATTTAGAATGTAATGGAAGATGCTAATGTGTGAGGGAGGCCCTGGAGTAGCATGTGACAAGCAGCAAAAGGGAAGTGTGTTTCCCATAAGAGGGAGGGCCTGCGTGACTTTGACCTCGGAGAGGGGTAGAAGGGAGGTTATGTTTAAAATGTAATTAGTTACAATGAGATCATACTGGGTTAGGATGGGACCTAATCCAATGACTGGTGTCCTTCTAAGGAGAAATGTGGACACAGAAACACCAAGGAGAAGGTCATGTTAAGACGAAGGCAGAGATTGGAGTTATAATGTTGAGAGGCAAGAAATGCTACGGATTGCTGGCAACCACTAGAAGATAGGAAGAAAAGATCCTCCCTAAAGCCCTCAGAGAGAGCATGACCCTGCTATCCACCATGAGAATAGGATGACCTTGGAAGTCACTGATACTCCAAAAAAGGGGCAAAAAAAAAAAATCGGCTGTAGCAGTTACCTCAGCAGATTAACAAAGACCCATAGCAAAGAACAAATGGTGGCCACCAAGATTTGGGAGTAGTTTGTTATAGCACATTACTGAATTAAAAAAAAAACCTATTACATTGCACTAGTGTTTTCCCTTGCTTTGAAGCTTATTTTCCCACACCAATAATCTATTTTTCAGTTTCCTCTGACTTCCCAAGACGAAGCAGCTTTATCTGATAGCCAACTTTTTCTCTTTACCTGGTGAGGCAACACCCTATTATAGATACTTAAATAGTTCACAATCTCCAATTTCCAGACACTGAGGATGGAAGGAATTTTTCCTGAGGCTGTATGCTAACATGCCCCATGAGAGAACTTCCCATAAGCTTCATTATTTATTTTTTCATGGAAATGCAGTTCTCCCAAAGAGTAAGAACTTTGGCAGAAGTAACCATAGCAACAGTGGAAAAGGTCCAAGTTCTCAGTGTGCCCTTGGTACCTAACATTTATGCCTTGGGCAAGGCAGGAACTCCACCGGTATTCAACAGAGAATATGTGGACGATAGAATGAGTATGTATTTGCTTTTATTTTAAGGCAGAAAATACACAAAAATATCCCAGGTGTCCATTTTAGAAGTTAAATGAAAAAAATTTGAAAGGCTTAAAAATTTAGGCTATTCAAATGTAATAGGATGAGCTCTATAGAACTGCCACAGCTTCAATGGCAAAGACAGGCAAGGAATATAAAATATCTAATAGAAATAAAGTGGCATGATTAAAAGTGTGGGTGTTAGCATCACAGGCCCTAAAATTGATGTCTAGCACTAGCCTGTTATAGGAATTTGGGGACAAATTTCCTAATTACTCCTTGCTTTCTTTTCTTCATCTCTAAACAGGAAATGATAAACAGCATTACCAATCTCATGTCTTGCTTTGTGAGGGTGACATGATTTAATTACTGTAGAATATTCAGCACACAAAATGGGCATTGAGGAAATGTTGGCTACTATTAATGTTGTTATTTATCATTGCATCACAGTTCAGAGCACATTCTTTTTCTTTTATTCTCATTAGCATACCTTTTATGACAGTATTCTTCTAACGGCCTGATTTCTTGATTATTCTTAGAGCTTTTGACAATCTGTTAGAGCTCTTCAGGGTGCAAGTAACAGAAACCCAACTCAAATTATCTTGAACCAAAAAAAGAGAATTCATCTACTTATGTAGGTAATGGGGATAGATCCTTTTGGTCTCTTTTACGTCTCCAGTGTCCAACCTGATTTTAGCTCACCTTCCATTTACGAAGAAAGACAGAAGTGCTAAAATAGTTGCTCACATTGGTAAATAGTAAAAGGCTATGTTTGCTGATGTGCAAGACTACCGTGCAACAACACCAGCTATATGACTCCTCCCTAAACAGTGGGACCTGTATTTCCCACATGCTGGATTCAGCATGTTATGAAGTATGTGGAAATAGTGGAAAGGATAAAGACAGACCAGAAGTAAAAGATGAAATGGGGTAAAACATGTCATAAATAGTAAAGAACCGAGATTGCTTGGTCAGAGTAGTAACATGTTGGCTTAATTTCACAGTTAACTTTGGAGATGTTTTTTTATTGCTTAGAGGATGCTAACCAACTATTTGCCAACTCTCAGCAGAGACAAAATGCCAACTTAATGAAAGCAAAAAAAAAGTTCAATTAGAAAAGAATAACCCAATTTTTCCCTTAAGAAAGTCTCAGAGTTTATTGCCAGAAGTGAATGAGGAATTTCTCTGACACTTGCAAATAATCAATAAATATGAGCTAATACATCATTGTTCTCATCACCAATCTCATTTGCCAGGAACCATAAAATGAAAGGTGAACAGCCTCAGTTCTTTTCCCTGCCCTTGAGAAACTTACAGTCTAGAAGAAATCATTACCCATTATATTGTAATCAAATGCCCTCCTCTAATGCATGTCAGAATTTCATATTTTGCAGCTATGTAAAATAACAATTACTATGATAGAATTTGCCACATCCCTGTGATTGGGAAAACTCCTCCTCCTTTGTGACATGATCAGGAGCCTGGGATCCTGCCACGTGGTTGTCCAGGACCATTAACTTTAAAGTACTGAGCCAGAACTTCTTTCCATGAAGTTTTCCATGGTGACAACTTTTTTTCTGGTGGCACCTCAGCCTTGGGAAGATCAGTCTTGGACAAGTTAATGCTTACTTTCATCTGCAATACGTCACTGTAAAGGGAATCACTAAGTCAAATTATATGAACATTTTTGAGAATTTTATATACATCATCACATTGTGTTTATTATCATCAGTAAATAAGAGTACCTGTTTTCCCATTTTTTTCCAGCACTGTTATAATTCTTGCTCATCTGAAAACATTTTCCAACTTGTTATTCATGAAAAACAGCCATCCATTTTGTATTTCTTTGGTAGTTAGTGAGATCAAATATTTTCACATGTTTTTTGGCCATTTTTACTTCTTTTCTGAGCTGCCTAGAAATGGCAAATTTGAAAATAGATCCATTTTGGGGCTGTTGGATTAGCAGAGTTGAACTCAATGAAATGGCAAACAGCTTACAATGGAACCAATACTCCCAAATCATCTTTCCTGAAAGATGTAAAAACATTGTATTATTACTAATTACCTATGAATAAGTCTTTTGTTTTATTCTCCTACCAATAAATGACCAATAATACAGCATGCCTATCTTTATCAATAGCATCCTTTATTGCTATTTTCCCAAAGATTATTATGTACATATGTTATAGGTACATATTTAAGAACACTGAAATCTCCATCTTGGGTTTCTGAATAATGGATGAAGCTGGGGAAATAGACTTAAGTTACTCGAAATTCTTTCAAAAGAAGTTCATATAAGCCTGGGAACTATATCCTTCCTTAATAAGTTGAAAGATTTACAAATGTAAAATAAAAGTTATGTTTAGAGCTCCTTTGTCAATTGTACCATTCTAGCCAGCATCTCTGATATTCCTCAAGAAAATCTCTGAATTTATATAGTGCTTTAACTTTTCAAAATGCTGTCACAAAATTTTTATAGATGCAGAAACAAAGACCAAGAGAGAATTAGAACCGAGGTCTCCTGGCACTTAATCCAATCTTCTATCATTACATCATACCCTTTCCAATATAATCCAGCAATTATAGATTATGATTACCAAACTTCAGTCTAGCAGTGGAGCATGGGGGATGGGACCACATGAAACAAGAATGTTAATTCTTGAGTTATTACCCCAAGGTTTTCCAAAATGTTGCCTACTGGTGCATCACTTTTATCTAAATCACCTGGGCTTGTCCCATTCCAGAGCTACCAAAGTATGGTCTCTGTGGCTGGAACCAAAAGGGGCTCCTTTTTTTAATGAACACCAAGAGGCTATTCTGGCACATATTGTTCTTTGAGATAGTTATTGTCTCTCTTTTTGGAGAAGTGGTTAGGATGAATTCATTTCAGTTTCTCATAGATTTTGTTGAGGTATTTATGCACTGATCATTTTAATTCACTTATTCATCTGAGGAGAGGGAAAGGAAAAAATGATATGAGGGACTCAAGATGCAGAAATAAATTAACTGTTAATGACCCAGAGGTTTGGATGAACACTATTCCAAAATCTCACCAAAAAAACAGAGCATTCTTTATTTAAGAGGGCCTTCACTTAATTGTTTCAATAAGAGGTAGTCAACTGAAAGAGATCTTTGAACAAATGATAAAGAACATGGTGGATCAGGTATAAACAATGTGGTGTCCTGAGAGACGGGTGAATGGTCCTATAGCCAGAAAGTTCTGGGTATGAATCCCAGCTTCTCTCCTTATTAGCTCTGTGGTCTTACTTGAACAACTTAAATGTTCTAATCCTTATTTTCATTGTCTTCAAAATGAGCCTAATACTTACTGTGCTTTACAAATTTGTAAGTATTTGTAAGGTTCCTAGCATTAAGTATACAGTCAGAAAGGCCCAAGATGGGAAATGATTAATCAGAAATGGAAACTATGACCAATGCCAAAGAATGTGCCATAACATGGAGTTGCTGAGTCTTGTAACTGGTAGCTTTTGCTTATTTAATATAGACCTCGCTGAGCAGTCTGTTTATGGTTTTATTGATCTGAGAGATGAAAAAAACAAGAACCTACTTCAATATCTTCATTTCAGATAACATGATAAGACACAGAAGAAGCAAGCTTTTATCTTCAGATTGCTTTTTGTGTTACCAAAACTTCCTTTCCTTGGGAAGGGATAGATCAGTTGATCCAAAAAAAGGGAAGCCACCATTCCTAATAAGTGGGCTCTAGGGGTAATAGACCAATTAGAAATGAGCTTCTGCCTCTGACGTAATAAGTACAGGGGAATACCTTACTTTGTGTCATGGAAGTCAAAGAAAATACTCTGTGAGGATTGAGCCCTGGTTCTGGATGGAAACCCTTCAGCGCACATCCAGTTATATGAACCTGTGAAACCCAACTCAACTCCTTCGCTTTCTTCCTTTGGATAAGCAACTGAATGGACTCTCAGGAGCCCTACTTCATGTGGCCAGGTGGGACTACCAATCAAGGTACCCCACATTCCCCACTTCCAGTGTGGGCTTTGTAAAGCAATCAGCCAGTCCTCCTAAACGCAATGATTTGTACTGGAGCCGGCATATCACCCACAGGACATACGGAGCCCTTGTGTGGGGAGATTGATTTGTGATTGAGAAAAGAGATCTTTTTTATTCTCAAGCAGAGGAAAGAAAGATTCCTGAGGAGATTGCTTAGTGCCTGTATCTAGCTATGACAAAAGCCCAGGACTTTTCAGTTACAAGAGTCAATAAATAAGTGCCTTTTTTTGTGCTTGAGCTGATTTGACTTGATAAGTTCATTGATCTGACATTTGGGCTAGAAAGAGCTGGTGCTTCCTCCCACACCCCTGTATCTGCCAGCTAACTCTGTGGTCTTCAGCAATGATTTGTTGTTTTTAAGCATTGTAAGTAAATGCTCCAAGATGTTGTCATTGCTGCTGCTGTTCTTGTTCTTCTTGTGTTAATATGAAACCATGAATGTCACAACTCTGCTTTTCATCCCACTAATTTTGACCTGACCCTGGAAGATGCAAACCTACAGGCATATGTGTTTTCCTGATTCTGAAGCCTGGGTGAGCTTTAGAGCAGGCAGTCAGCTGGAAAGGCCATAAACAAGACTGGCTTTCCAAGGAAGAGCCTGCCAGGTATGCTGCTGCAAGCATATTGTGTGAGCAGCTGGCCTCAGCAGCAGTGAGAATCTACCAGAAGAGAAGATAGAGAAATAGGTTTGCAATCAACAGTCTGGGGTCAAACTGGTTCAGAAGGAACATAGCCTTGACATATATCCTCACTGCTTTTAGGATGGGATCCTCAAGAAAGGAGCATCAACCCATGGAATGGAGTCAGAGATTTGCTATAAAGCCCATCTACAATTTGGAGGGAATGTATCTTCTACCAAACTTAAATGATGATTCACTCTGTGGTTGGACCTCCTCCACTGAACAGGCTGTGCCACCTCCTTGGCTGCCAGGCCAGGTGGACGGCTTCCAGGCAGCTTCTTTTCCCCTGCGGCCACTCCCTCCATTCTTGAACCTCTTCCAATCAAAAGTGACTGCCTAGGTCACTGGGGTCCAGCCAGCAGTCCTCAGAGAGATTTGGACTGCAAGGCAGGATGACAATGGGGAGAGTAACTTTTGAAATCAGATAGACCTGAGGTTCAACCTTGATACTCCTTGTTCCCTCTTTCTTTCCCCCCCTCCATCATTTAAGGAGTACCATTATATGCCAGACACTGTATAAGACACTGGAGATACAGGGATGAACTAAAATTAAAAAAAAATCATCTCTGCTTTCTTGAAATAGAGAAAAGAAATATTGAATGAAGAGACAACTTAAACAGCTTCTTCTTCAGGTCAAGTCACTTCCTCTCTCTTAGCCTTAGTTTCCTCGTCTGTAAAATGGATAGTAAAGTGCCTACCCTGGAACACAGAACCTGGATGCTCCTAGAGTGAAAAAAAGATACATATATTAAAAGATTATTAAAGCTAATTAATATTACCCAGAAACCTCTATGTGTTTAATTTTGTGGTAGGAGAGGCTAAATGGAAGAAAAACTATGAGTCTGTGGGTCAGTTGACCCCATCTGCTCTCTGTCTCGCAGAGCCTCTTCTGTAAAACAAAACCAAAATAAAGGGATCTGATACCCCAATGTAAAACACTGTCTCATCCAAAGTTACACTGGTTGCAAGTAATAAAATCCCACTCAGACTAACTCACATATAAATAGTTTCGGGTTTGCTATTGTTGTTGAGATTTCAGGGTGTCTCTCAGAACTCAACAGCAAGAAATGCTTCGGGATGAATTAGAACAGAGGAATCTCTTGGGAGGTGGCGTGCTTGTCCACTCTCCCTCTCTTTCTCTGGACACTTAGAAACTCATTTCTCTGCTCCTTGTTTTATGCTTCCACCTCATTCTTCTCTCTGTCTTTGTCACATTTTCTGCTGTTCTGTGAACATAATTTAAAAGGACCACACTCAGAGCAGCCAAGTTTAAAGGCTGAGTTCAAATACTACAAGACTCTAACTCATACCTCTGAATACTAATTCCAAACCCCCCAAGAGACAATGTGAGGGGCCCAGCTGGCCAGGAGTTCTCTCTGACCCCAGCCAGATGTGGTCAGAGGACCACTTCTACAGCTGTCAGAGAGAACGGGGTTGAGTTGTCAACCTGAAGGGTGTCTGTTATCACACCACATGATGGGTTCTCTTTCTTACCTTCCTTTTTCAGAATAGTAGCCCAGACTTTCTTCTCTAAGCTTTTCAAACAATCAGTGCCATCAGTTGCAACCCCTTCCAGTACAAAAAGAGTCCTTGGCTTCTGCCAAAAAAAGCAGTGGGATGGGGAAGAGTCGACAGCAGTTTGTTGGGGGATCCAAGAGCCTGCAGATTGTCATGAGGCTCACTCACAGGACAATAGAATGAGGTCTGCTCACCTACGGTGCTACTGATGAACAGAAATCTGGCTCCGTTTGCTCCTGTAGCCTGGCAGTTCCCACACAGAAGTCACCACTATTAGTCCCTCTCAGAGCAGTGTCCAAATTATGTAATAACATTTCACAGTTACTAGTTTTTTCTAAGTCACTTCACCTCGCTCAGTCCTGGCAAGAAGCCCATGCTCTGGAGCAGAACTCAACTCTTAAACACTATGGTGGTTGTCCTTTTTAAATAATGGATTTGCCAATCGAGACAGAGGAATTTTATGATCCTTAAGAATCATTCATTTATCTATTTTAAATGTTAGGGACTCAATAGTCTTGGGTGATTTAATCTAAGTCAGGGCAGTGATTTCTCTACAGGTGTCAGAATAGTGAAACCACATTTCTACCTTTTGAGCTTACGGGCCTATGAGAATCCAATAACCTAACAGGAAAATTTTCCTCATAAAAGAAGATAGAGCTATGGCAGTTACCTGGGAGGATGTGTTTGTAGGGCATGAAGGTGATGCCAGGGTTCTTGTTTGTGGAGTCGAAGAATGAACTTAACAAACAGTCAAGGTAGGAGAGCCAGGGTAGAGGCTTTTATTTAGAGCTACAGTGAGAGAATAGAACTCCTGGCTCACACCAGGAGGGTATACAAGAGAGTCTGTAGAAGTGTGTTGTCTAGGGGATTTATAGGCAGTTCAGAGACCAGGAGCTAGGGACATAGATCCACCAAATAGTTTCTAAATGTTTATTTTTGAAGAGACACTAAGTTTCTTATCAGTTTTCTGGACTATTTTACAGAGTTAACATAAGAAATTTACTGCTTTGATTCTTTCTCAGAATAGTAGTTTCTTGGTTTGGGAGCATATCAATCAAGGCTGCTTGTTTTGTTTTCAAGGTGAGCTGAGTTATTGTCTGTTTGTTAAATAGTAAGTTAAGAATCTTACTTCTTAACTTCTTGGGTGTAAAAATGCAATCTTATTTTTAAGATGGAATCCTTCCTGCCCGTCACTATGTTGTTTACAGCTGGGCCTGCCTGCTATATTAATTGCCCCGGTTATGTATTACTTGATTAGGGGCTGGAGGAGGAAAAGCAGCATCTGGGTAAAGTTAAAGATAGGGCCTTTCAGCAGGCTGAAGTAAATTTTACAATAGCCTCATTTAATTGACACAAACAAGACATGGGCTATGCTGAGGTATTTTCTTATCTGGGAGATGTTCAAAGATTCTAGGCTAAGTTACTCCTGGCTTTTTAGTTTTAACTAATCTTCACTAAAGAATGCTTATATTCCTAGTTTGATATTTTACTTTAGAGAATTAATATGATTCTGTCTTCCCTTAATTGTTTAATGTGGAGTTTTGGTAGGGGTTTTTTTCCAGAGGCCTTCACCCTACTCTGACTACACTCACGGTCCCTGTCTCAAAGGGAGCTTGTACTATACAGAGAAAGGACAATTTCTGTTATCCTAAGTATCTTATTACTGCCCATATGATATTAATTCTCTTCTGAATGGCCCAATCAGATCCATCTGAGTACTATTGGCAAATATCACTTACCTTTCCTAACTCCTTACTCTTGAATTTCAAAGGAGCATTTGACTGTAGAGAGGTACTGTGTGTGAAAATATTTTAAATTTCTCTCCAGGACTGTACTGTGCCTACCTAGGCTAGTGATGACAACCCTCTCTTCCTCACCCATAATTCTCTCCTGTAAAAAATGTCCTATCGTGGTCTAGAGAACAAGCCTTCCACACCTCTGACCTGGAGCCTCTGTCTACAGCTGATGAAACACTGAGGTTAACATCTGAACTAACCTGAGTCCATCATATGCTCTCCCTTGAGAATTGGGAATTGAGGCAAAGACTGAAGCAGTTAATCTAGGACAACCAAAAACAGGGCAACCACATAGACCTGAGGGCTTCAGGGGCAACTATGTGCATGAGTGGACAGAAGAGTTGGCCTTTATGAGAAAAGAATTAAGGAGGTGTCTATAAAATGCATGTGTTGAAGGGAAAGGGAAACAGGGAGGGAAAATTCCTGGAATCTTAGCAGCTGTCCTTATGAGGTGTGGCTGCACTTATTAAGTTTTACAAGATACCCAGGACCCTTATAATACACTTCATTGTAGTGACTTAGCTTGAGTCGGCTTCTATTTCTTGCTATTGTTACCTTGAACATTTCCTCTTTATGCATTTTGATTGAGACACATTATATTAACTGGAGATTCATTAGAATAAAGAACAGAGATGTACTTGTATTGGCCAATTCAGGCCCTATCAGTCAAAATAACTACACACAGAACCGGTAATCAGAGCCAAAGGGTTCTCACTGACACAGCAAAATTTAACCTTCATATCATTCTCTATAACAAAACTCATTTTGCTGATAAGAAAAAGGAGGCTTAGAAAGCTTAAATAACTTCTCCAAAACTGCATAAATCATATGTGACAGAAACAGAATGAGACCAAAGTCTTCTAGCTTCCATACTCCTGCACTTTCCACAGCCTATTATCTCCAGGTGAAGATAATTCTACACCCAAATTCCAGTTGTGTAAAAGGAATTCCTGGTGTCTTATTAGCTGTAGTTGTTACCCAAGTCCTCCAACAGCATTCTAATCGTTCCCAGCTAAACCAGTGAGGAGCATATGTGGATTCAGGTGCTTAGTGGTCTCCGTCAGCCCCAGTCCCCGTTTCTAAGGAGCCAGCAAGGCCTTGGTGATGATTAGAGACAAATGAAAAGGACCCAGGACAGTGCCTGGTGTCCAAAAAAGTTTTCCCTGACTGTCTTGACTGAGGGTTTCAGCCCTGGACAAGTTCACTCTGGATGCAGTGAGACCAGAAAATGACAACGAAACATTCTTGGGGTAAAAGGGTTTATACCCAGCTCTATTTTGTGGTGACAGGCCAAGCACTAGACCCCCACCCACCTCAAGGGAAGTCTGCCTGCCAAGCAGGTCTGTGCCTCTGGGCCTCTCCACCCCTTGCAGCCCAGAGCACTGGGAGGAGCTCTTTACAGAGAGTCAATAATAACTTATTGCCCACACGTATGCAAGCCTGCACCTGCGAGCATAGAACGTGGGCAGGGGGCAAGCAGAGCAGGGTCAGGTCAGGATCCTGGCCATGGAATTTCCATTTTCTCTACACCAACACATGTCCATTATGACATAGAACTACTCGTTCAGGGTAAACAGAACAAGGTAGAAGTGGATCCAGAAGCGTCTGCCTCCTTCTCTGCATGCCTTAAGCAACTTGCAGTAGCAGATTGTCCAGCAAAGCAGGTAAGTGTTCACGGCCTTCAGAAAGCACTGTTTTTACCTGTGAGTGGGTTTTATGCACCTGTCAAGCTCAGGAATTGATTGTCTTAACGTCGAAGCCTTATCTTAACTATGTTTCTTTTCATAAATCCTCCTTTTCTGAGTCCTGGCTGGATAACTCCTAATTTCCACTTCTGCTCGTCGTGCATGGCCTTACTTTGGTCTGACCCCCTGTCCCGAATGACTGTTCATCCTGAAGGGCCAAGCAGGACTCTCCTCCTGACCTACTCAAATTCTTCAGGCAGTAATTTCCTTGATTCTGCTCTTTAAGAAAGTCACTTTCATGAGCATATTTCTGTTCCTACTCGACAATTACTTTCTCATAGCCCCTTCTACACTTTATTTTGTGAAGTCATATTCTGATCACTTTCAGTCCCAGCCAAATTACATAGGTATCATAGGTATTTCCTCTGTCATTTTTAGTTTTCCCTTCTATCCCCTAAATATTGTATGAGTAAACTCATACCAGGAAAATGTTCCAAACCTGCCCGATACTTAGTCTTTGTTTCTCTCCTGCTCTATAAATTGCTTGGCCAATTTTTGTTGTGTTTCTCCAATGGTGAAGACTCCCAATACATCAACCACCTTCATTTTATCTCTTCTCTTGCTCCGTAAAATGTTTGAAGCACTTTGTACAAGAGACACTACATGAAAATAAGCAGAATGGCGTCTACATAAACGGCACAAGAGCAAGCAGCTTGGGTGTGTATGTAATATGGAAAGTGCTTACTCTGTTCACATCTCGTTTATTTCCTCAAACCCTTATGAAGGAGCTAATGAACATCAGGAAAGGGTAATTGAGGTGCTCTCCTTAATGTGTTCTCATGATTTCTTATTAGGGCTGCATTATCCCCTCCCCAGAAGAAAAAGCCAGAATTGTAGTGTTACATTATGTTTTGGAAAAATTAACCTCAGATGCCCAGGGTTTGTTCTGCTCCATTCTGGAATCGGTGCTTCCTTTCACCATTACCACAGACTTAATAGGAGCTTCCCACTGGTTAGATTTGTGCTGGGAAGGAATGCCAGTTCCACTGCCTTGAGCCCAGCCTGAGAAATGGGTCTCAGGTTAAAGCCTCAACAAAGAAATTAAATGTCAAACTTTTTATGTCTTTGTGAGACCCCCTGGATTCTTAAACTTAATGTTAAAGGTCGTATTTCTCTCATTTTGGAGGAAAATATGTCATCCAAAATACCGTGGTTTTTCAAAGTCAAGCTGAGAGCCTCTACTGGAATGGAGAGATGGGGCCATAGGGGGCTGGAGTCTGTCTTCAATGGTGGCAGTGAATTATTTTGATTTTGAGGTTTTTTTCCCACTGTCCACAGGGGCTCATGGATGGGGTCAAGGAAGAGAAGGGAGCAGTGTGTACATATCTTTTAAAAGAGTGGCAGGCCAACATAGAGGAGAAAGAAGTCCGGCTGGGAACCCCTGAAAATAGCTGAAGTCAGTAGACCCTAGGAATGGTTGTATTTGATATCTAGTTGTAAAGGTTGAAGTTTTCCATTGCTGCATTTCAATTCCTGTATGTTATCCTTAAGTCTTTAGTAAAATTTGGCTAACAGCCATAACCTGGTTTCAGTCATGCTTACAGGGAAAATGATGTTTGGTTCATAAGTGGAGTAAAGCAAGTTGGAAGAGGGGGTTCACAATGCAAGGAGAGGCGGTCTCCAGAGGAAGGGCCCTCAGAGTGACAGGAAACAATCAGAAAGGATTTTAACAACATGTTGTCATTCCCAGAGGATTCACAGAATTACTTGCAAGAAATGGTGAGAAAAACCAATAGATTTTCTGCAGGTGTACAGGATGGGGCTCAGACTACATTAGCCAATTATTGAAAAATGCTGGAGAAATGATGACTTTTAGATTGTATAAAGTCCTCTGGTTGTAAGGCAGCGGGTTTCCTTAGCTGATCTTCAGAGTTTTGATATCTGAAGATATATTACTCTTCCTTCTTTACTCTTCTGATGATCTTGCATATCTGCTTTACTCTCTTGCAGTCTCACCTCTAAGCAGAGTTTTTATGTGTTTCTGTCTGTGTTTCTATAATACATGTTTGGATTCAAGACCCATCAGTTGAATCCCTCAGGAAGAAATTCAAAGAAGAAAGGAGGAGGAGGAAGGGTAGAAGAAAGTAAGGGAAACTAAAGATGGAGAGAGAGGGAAGCTGGGAGGTGGAGGAGAGTAGAAGTACTGCTTAGGCTAAACTATGCAGCACTGATTTGTCTTAGAATCATCCAGGGCTAAGATATCTCCATTATCTGACTTAATCCACTGCTATCAACTGTACATGACAGTGATGTGAGCCTGAGAGATGACCTTTATATGAGGCTGCATCATTATCCAGAAACCAGTGGGGACTGACCCAAAATATCACTCCAAAGATTCATGTTACTGTCAGACAAAGGATGCATGCGACTGGGCATAGGGAAGTGTGCCTTCACCCTGTAAGTCTCAGCACAGCCTCTGCTCATGCAGAGCCCTGGGGCTTCGCCACTGCTCTGTCACTCAGGTGGCTCATATGTACTAAGCACTTAATTAGCACCCAGCCTTGTTCTAAGTGCTTTACCTCCATCACCTGAGCCCACCTATAACCACAGAGGCAGGTCAGTGCTATGAATATCTATATTTTAAATGAGAAAACTAAGGTTTACAGAGGTTCTGAAACTTGTTCTAGGTCCCAGATAGCATAGTAAAGAATGGAGATATGCACATAGCCTACACTGCTGACCGCTGCCTCCACGTTGTCTCCTGCTGTGCTGTTTTGCCAATGGGTTTCAGCCCTGGGCAAGTTCACTATGGATTCAATGTGACCAAAGAAATTGACAGCAAAACGTTCTTGGGGGGAAAGGGTTATACCCAACTTTATTTCCAGGTGGCAGGTCAATCACTAAAATTCCGTTCACTCAGAGCGAGTCTGTGTGCAGCAAGCCCGTCTCTGCCTCTAGGGGCCCCTGCCCGCACAGCTGTCCTCTGGGCCTCTCTGCACGGTCGTCCCACACAGCTGTCCTCTGGGCTTCTGTCTACAGTGCTGCCACCACTCCAGCCGCTGCTCCGCTCTCCTGCAGCCTCGCAGCCATTCCACCACATCACCCAGAGCACTGGGCGGAGCTCTTTATATGGAGTCAATAGCAACGTATTACCCACATGTATGTAGTGAGCTAGCCAACCAGGGCCAGGTGAGAATCCTAGCCGCAGGAACCTTCATTTTATCCACACATGCTTTCTCCTCACCTATAATTACCACTTACCTTTCTTCCTTAATTTCCTTGCATGTGCTTTACGCATCTCCAGTGACTCTAATTTTTTAAATACACCACCTACCTTGAGTGGCTGCAGCAGAGGACATCATTCATAGCTATCCACATCGGAACTTAACTCTATCCTGCTGAGCTGTCAGCAGCCTCTGAGGGGCTTCTTGGGGACACGCAGCAGGCTTCTGATCACTTTCCATCTCCTCTAGGTGGTGATATGCTCAGAGAATGAGAAGCCTTGGGAGTAGATCTGAAATCTGAAAATCTAAGGATACTCCTCATATAGCGGTTCTCCAGATGGACCAATTTGTTTAAGTCTTTGGGCCTCTATTTCCTCATCTGAAGCATGAAACAGATATAATGCCTGCTTCATAAAACTGTTGTATGGGACAGATGAGGTGAAGTTCACAGACATACACATGATGTAACACAGGTGTTCTAGAACTTTTATGCCATTACTGTCATTGGTATTATTATTATTAACTAGGGAAATTTTTTTTCCAATTTTTTTATTTTTATTTTTATTTTTGCTATTATTAATATACAATTACATGAGCAACATTATGGTTACAAGATTCCCCCTATTATCAAGTCCCCACCACATACCCCCATTGCAGTCACTGTCCATCAGCATAGAAGGATGTTATAGAATCACTACTTGTCTTCTCTGTGTTACACTGCCTTCCCCATATCCCCTTACCTCACCCCGACCCCTGCTACTTTATATGTACTAATTGTAATAGCCCTTTTTCCCCCTTATCCCTCCCTTCCCACCCATCCTCCCCAGTCCCTTTCCCTTTGGTAACTGTTAGTCCGTTCTTGGATTCTGTGAGTCTGCTGCTGTTTTCTTCCTTCGGTTTTTTCTTTGTAATTATACTCCACATATGAGTGAAATCATTTGGTACTTGTCTTTCTCTGCTTGGCTTATTTCACTGAGGATAATACCCTCTAGCTCCATCCATGTTGTTGCAAATGGTAGAATTTGCTTTCTTCTTATGGCTGTATAATATTCCATTGTGTATATATACCACATCTTCTTTATCCATTCATCTACTGATGGACACTTAGGTTGCTTCCATTTCTTGGCTATTGTAAATAGTGCTGCGATAAACATAGAGGTGCATATATCTTTTTTAAACTGGGCTGCTGCATTCTTAGGGTGAATTCCTAGAAGTGGGATTCCTGGGTCAAATGGTATTTCTATTTTGAGTTTTTGAGGAACCTCCATATTGCTTTCCACAATGATTGTACCAATTTACATTCCCACCAGCAGTATAGGAGGGTTCCCCTTTCTCCACATCGTCGCCAATATTTGTTGTTGTTTGTCTTTTGGATGGCAGCCATCCTTACTGATATGAGGTGATATCTCATTGTGGTTTTAACTTGCATTTCTCTGATGACTAGTGATGTGGAGCATCTTTTCATGTGCTTTTTGGCCATCTGAATTTCTTTTTTGGAGAAGTGTCTGTTTAGCTCCTCGGCCCATTTTTTAATTGGCTTATTTGCTTTTTGTTTGTTGAGGTGTGTGAGCTCTTTATATAATTTGGATGTCAGCCCCTTATTGGATATGTCATTTATGAATATATTCTCCCATACTGTAGGATATCTTTTTGTTCTACTGATGGTATCCCTTGCTGTACAGAAGCTTTTTAGTTTGATATAGTCCCATTCATTCATTTTTGCTTTTGTTTCCCTTGCCTGGGAAGACATGTTCATGAAGAAGTTGCTCATGTTTATGTCCAAGAGATTTTTGCCTATGTTTTTTTCTAAAAGTTTTATGGTTTCATGACTTACATTCAGGTCTTTGATCCATTTTGAGTTTACTTTTGTGTATGAGGTTAGACAGTAATCCAGTTTCATTCTCTTACATGTAGCTGTCCAGTTTTGCCAACACCAGCTGTTGAAGAGGCTGTCATTTCCCCCATTGTATATTCATGGCTCCTTTATCGTATATTAATTGACCGTATATACTTGGGTTTATATCTGGACTCTCTGTTCCACTGGTCTATGGGTCTGTTCTTGTTCCAGTACCAAATTGTCTTGATTACTGTAGCTTTGTAGTAGAGCTTGAAGTCAACGAGAATAATCCCCCCTGCTTTATTCTTCCTTCTCAGGATTGCTTTGGCTATTCTGGGTCTTTTGTGGTTCCATATGAATTTTATAACTATTTGCTCTAGTTCATTGAAGAATGCTGTTGGTATTTTGATAGAGATTGCATTGAATCTGTAGATTGCTTTAGGCAGGATGGCCATTTTGACAATATTAATTCTTAACTAGGGAAATTTTTAATCCCCATTTAGCAGAGGAAGACACTGAGACCCAAAACTGAGGTGCCTTGCCTCAAATTTTACAACTAGTCAATGGCAGAGGCAAAAGCCTCTTTCAATAAGCTTTTGCTGAACATCTACTATGTGGTAGGCTCTGTGGTACATGCTGGGGATACTCAGATTAAAATGCACAATGTGACCTTATATTAATTTCTCCCTTTCTAATACAGCACATTTTTCTAGATATTAATGAATACTCTCAAAGGGAAAAATGCTGAGGATACTAGAGTAGCAAGTTGTCATCTCAAGGTCAAATGGTAAACGAGGTAGACAGTGGGTACAAAATAATAACTCAGCATTGTGACACCCACACCTGCTGCTCAGCCCCTTCCCCTGGGCTACCTTCAGCTGAATTTAATTAGGAAAGCATATCTTCAGAAAACTAACACGTGTTATACAATGCATTCCAACATCAACTATAAATTATTCTCTCCATTAGTGCAGGAAATTGGGTGTTGACTGTGTTTAAGTTGGGGGAAAAAAATAGTCAATTCAAATCTACATGAGAATATCATTTAGGGAAGGAGGCCTCAGTAAAAAAAGCCAACGACTAAGAATTACAAAATTAGGTTCTAATCCAGTTTGCTCCTGGTTGTGTTGCTTCCTCCTATGCTGAACTGACTGGGGTTTCATTGCTGGTGCAAATGGAATGTGTGTGGGGGCTGCATTGGGGGGCAGTGGGAAGTGGGTCAAAATGTTTATAAGCTGCCTTTTCTGCTGCCACTGTTTTTATATTCTTTTAGTTCACTTTATTTCTAGTTCTTGGAGAAATGACCACTTAATAGAGTCTTTAATCCCAAGGAACGTGAGAGGCTTCATTTCTATCCACTGGAAGAGGGTGTGGATTGTGGCCAGTGCCTTCCGGGCTTCAGGAGTCAATCAGCAGAGGGGAGCCTTTCTCTCTCCTGTTTCCACTTCTAGTTCTGGCGCTGCATATCTCATCTTTGCCAGACAAGCCGAGGAAGAGCTGGAAAGGATGACCCCAGGCCATATAGGGCTGGGAGAGAAGGGAGAGAAGACATGGAAATGTGCCAGAGATTGCTATCTGGGGAGTGAGGGACTGATATTAATAATAGTGGCTCCCATTTTCAGTGCTGACCAGATGCCAAGCATTATTCATAAGTTGTTTCTAATATTTATAACAAGTTAAGTATGACATCTATATTTTAGCAATGAGAGAGTGAAGACTAAGGAGGATAAATAACTTACCCAAGGCTAAACAGTAAATGTCAGAGTTTAGATTTAAACTCATTTCTCTTTCTAAAAGCTATTTATTTGGTACATGTTATGCTGGGATATGGCTGCAGGAAGATAGATAAAGCTGAGAATATTTCTATCTGGTATGCTGTATTCAAAACGAAAATCGCAGTTTCCTCTTCTGTAAAACAGAGATTGAGGACGCATCTGGAAGCATAATTTTGGACAAACAGAGCTTAACACCTTCTGACATCTGCCTTGGCAAAGCATACATTATAATAACTCAAAAGAAATCTCATCTAATTCTCAGTAAATAAAATCTACTTTGGATAAATAGGATAAACAAGATAAGCACAGTAGCCATTGAGATTCTGCAAGTGGAGATAAATAACTATAACTAGAAAAGCAAGTTTCAGTTTCTTAAGATTTATGAAGCATAAGAACTAAAATAGAGATAGATGTATGTGTGTAGTGGCCTGACAATAAATCATGGACAGGATTGGTTGGGAGGGCTTTTTTTAAGGTCACTTATTCTAATGCATCTACTTTACCTTCATATCCCCAAGTTATCTTCCAGGCTCTGCTTAAACATGTTCAGAAATGCAGAATGTGTCATTGTTTTTAGGAAATTCTTGCATTGAGCTCAACTCTGCCATGGTAAATCATAGAGAATAGAATGCCTAAATTATTCATTTTCTTTGAGAAGTGGATTCATTTGGCACTGTCTTTGCACTCCTGACAAACAAGCTGAAATAAAGGGGAGGAAAGGCTTAAACATTTGGTGGAATGTATTCAAGACAACATGTAGAATAATTAGTGCAAGTGCGAATGTGATATTAGTTTCTGGAAACATTTATCTTATGAAATGAATTGTAATTACAATGGCTTGGCATTAAAAGAAAGGGATGAAAATATCTTTACAAATTCTTCCCCCTTTTTTTTTTTCAGTGGGATCTAGGCACATCACTTGGGGTCAGAGGTTTCATGAGGTTTATAATCAAAGGTATTCTTTTCAGGCTCTAGCTTTTTTATAAGGCCCCTTTTCTTTGGTGAATTGGTTTGGTTTAAAGAGCTTATCATATGTAGTCAAATGGCTGTTCTCATAAACAAAATGTACTTGGGAAATGTAGAAGGAATGAATTTCTTGCGTGCTATGGACTGAACTGGGCCGTGTCCCCTACCCCAATTCCTATGTTGAAGCCTTAATCCCCAATGTGACTATATTTGGAGGTAGAACCTTCAGAAAATAATTAAAGCTAAATGAGGCCATCATAAGAGTGGCACCTTGATCCAATGGGATTAGCGTGTTTATAAGGAGAGATGTCAGAGAGCTTGTTCACTGTCTCACACCCTACCCCACATACACCTCAGGGAACGGCCTCAGCAAACCAGGAAGAGATCCCTCATGAGAAATTGAACCCTGCTGGACCTTGATTTTGGACTTTCCAGCCTCTAGGACTATGAGGAAGTTAATTTCTGTTGCTGAAACCATGCAGTCTGTAGTATGTTGTCATGGCAGCCCATATCATTGTCAATCCTGGATATATCTTTTCTCATATGATTGCCATATACTGTATGATCTCCTCCTGTTTCCCTCTCTAGCTTCACATCTTATCATTCTCTATCCACACTATTCTTGACTTCCAGTATGACTGAATTATTTTTAATCCATACTTTCTCACTCCTGGCCACTGATAGGCTCTCCACAGTAGCCAGTATAATCTTTTTAGGCATCAAATGCAATCTTTTACTTCTCTGCTTAATCCTCAGAGGAACTTAATTACACTTAGGTTCAACCCAAAATCTTTAATCTGCCCCTAAGGGCCCTGAATGGTTGGGTTGCTGCTTACCTGTCACCTCATCTTGCACCATGACGCCTGGCACTCCCTCTCCCACTCACCGTAATCTCTTATGTGCTTCTCTGCCCCAACCCCCACTTTGTCTCTTAGATCTACTCTTCCTTTAGCTAAATAAGTAGAAATAAGACAACCATCCCCATCTTCTGATGAGGTGATTTTTCCCTTATTTTTTCTTTCCTGGAACTCATCACTGTCTATCTGATATATTAATTATTCTTGGGCTTCTGTATTTGATTGAAAGCTCAGACACTGTGTGAATTGTCATCCCTGTATCCTCAGTGTGTATCACAAGCTTGGCATATAAACTTTCACTTAATAAATGTATACTCTCAATTAACTGCTTTTACCTCCTTTACTGTTTCTCTACATCAATCTCCCAAACATCCTTCAGGTCTTATCACAGAAAACATTCTTCCAAAGAGAACTCATTTCCTGCACCTTAAGGTCTTCCTATCTACTTAACCCTCCCTTCTACTACATCATGATTTCTCCAAGGGTGCACGGGCCATCATCCTTTGTTTGCTCCTGATCATTGGGGCTGAGCTGTGTCTGGCACCGGAACTTCAATTATTTATATACATATGATTGAACTACACAGTGCTACCGAGTAGTTATTAGCCAGCCTGACAGTTGTTTTTTTGTTTTGTTTTGTTTTCTCATTGCATTTTTTTATTAAGGTATCATTGATATACACTCTTATGAAGGTTTTACAAGAAAAATATTTGGTTATTACATTCACCCTTATTATCAAGTTCCCCCTCATACCCCATTGTAGTCACTGTTCATCAGTGTAGTAAGATGCCACAGAGTCACTATTTGTCTTCTCTGAGCTACACTGTCTTCCCTGTGACCCCACACACACCATGTGCACCAATCATACCCCACAATCCCCTTCTCCCTCCCTCCCAACGCACCCTCCCCCACCTCTCCCCTTTGGTAACCACTAGTACCTTCTTGGAGTCTGTGAGTCTGCTGCTATTTTGTTCCTTCAGTTTGGCTTCGTTGTTATACTCCATAAACGAGGGAAATCATTTGGCACTTGTCTTTCTCTGACTTATTTCACTGAGCATAATACCCTCTAGCTCCATCCATGTTGTTGCAAATGCTAGGATTTGTTTCTTTCTTATGGCTGAATAGTATTCCGTTGTGTATATGTACCACCTCTTCTTTATCCACTTATCTACTGATAGACATTTAGGTTACTTCCATATCTTGGCTATTGTAAATAGTGCTGCGATAAACATAGGGGTGCACATGTCTTTTTGAATCTGAGAAGTTGTTTTCTTTGGGTAAATTCCTAGGAATGGAATTCCTGGGTCAAATGGTCTTTCTATTTTTAGTTTTTTGAGGAAACTCTATATTGCTTTCCACAATGGTTTAACTAGTTTACATTCCCACCAGCAGTGTAGGAGGGTTCCCCTTTCTCCGCATCCTCACCAGCATTTGTTGTTCCTAGTCTTTTCTATGTTGGCCATCCTAGCCTGACAGTTGATTTTAAAAGTGAGCAAAGTTATACTTTTTTAAAAAATGCATCTGTGTGGGGTGTGTGTGTGCCAGAAGAAATATAGACTGGGATGTGTCCTTGATGTTTTTCATGGTGTTGGCACAACTGTCTAAAAAGGCATAGGCAGTAGAGAGGATGCTCACCATGTCTATGGTTTTGTTTTAACCAAACTGATTTCTTTGTGGGACATCACTTAGCTGCGCATACCTCTCAAAGATTACCCATCGTGTCTTCATTTGGTTTTGAAAATGTGAATATCTTTAACATTGCTTGGCAGGAATTATCCTCTTCACATTCTCCCTTAGGTAATAAAAATGGGAAAATCTTTTTAGGAAAGAATGTAGATGGGAAATAATCTTTTCAAAATGGAGAACCAGATGGTAGATACCATACAGAGAGTCTGGTATTCTCAGTCCACACCACACTCTATGTGCCTTCTACCTGTGGATATTAGGGGAAGGCAGAGGGTGGGGCTGATGGCCTATTTGTGTCATATAAATCCCCTTTCCCAGGCAGGAGTTATGGAATCAAGTACATGTTCAGATCATGTGGGTTCATTCTGATTCCTCTCCAAGAAGTTTGGAATAAGCATTTCCAGATGCTGGTCCTCTTTTCTTCTTGCTTGAGTTGAGGAGACATGAGCTGGGGGGACTACAGGGCAGCCATCTGGCATCCTGAGCAGGGGAGGAAGAGCAGGCAGGCGGCCAAGAGGAAACCTGGAAAGAGACAAAGACAAAGGAGAGCACCAGGGATGAACTATGCGGTGGCTGCAGAGAGACAGAGACAGCTACGTAGATAAGGGTGGGTGTTGGCTGCCTTGGAGCCTGGCACCTTTTCCGTGTCCACCCTTTTTAAGACTGGGCTCTGGATGGCAGTTCATGTTTCTTGTCATACGCTCTTGTTTCTCTTCCTTCTAAAGTTGCTCTCTTAATATATTGAGGGGATTCCTCTTACTTGAAGCCAAAAGTACTTGACCAAGGCAAGAATTTTTCACTAATACTGAGTCTCGAGGCATTGAAAAGTAACCTTTAAAAAAAATGCAAGAAAGAAAAATAAAAAAGCAGTGAGACCTATAGGGAAGTGAAGGAAGGGGAAATTGCACAGTACGGAGGTGATCTTTGGTTCAGCTGGACTGACAGAGGAGTTTTCCATCATTCTCTAGGCAAGAAAAATAACCCAGGTGCACAGACTGCCTGACTTGGTATTTGTCAATGCCAATCAACACTGTACGGTCTGTACCGTCATAGAGTCAGCAGATGAGCAGAAAGTAATGCTTCAAGTTATGTGGAAAACCAATTGCTTACTAATTATTTTGTTAGTTAAATTACTAACAGAACTACTTGTCTCCAAAATGCTGTTTTCCTGGCTAATCCTCACTACTTTTGAGTCACAAATAATTTTGGGGGGGTTCTAAAGTCAGTTGAGGGCACAGTGGTTTGTGAAAGTCAATTGAGGGCACAAATGAGGTGTGAATAAACTGATACCACACGGACATAAAAAAACATAATTGAAAAGCGGTAAGCTGGCTTACCAGTTGAAAGAACTGGTTTATTAGTTGGTTCCATCGATTGGTCTCATATCTGTGTTGTAACGTTTTGAGTAATAACAGCATCATTGGAGTAAGTGTAGAACTAAGGTAATTATTTTAAAAAGAGTTATCCTTGAAGTCTCTCCGAGCTATAAGTTTAAAGAAGATATAAAGTAATTACAGTTCATTTCTAGTTAATCTTGAAGTGCACACATTTCCCTGTGAGGTTCTGTAAGCCCCATGTGTTAGTAGTTAATGCTGGTGATGGCACAGTAGCAACCATGTGGGGAGAGGTTCCAGTCTGTGCAGCACTGTGTGAGGGGCTTAATGGATAGTCCATTCAAGACATTCAACAGCCTACGGTGGACATAATTTTGAAAAAAAACAGTGGTTAGGTTCAAGAGAGCTTATATTTAAATAATCTACATATTCGTGTAGATTCGAACCAGCCATCCTTCTTAACAAATCATTAAAATATATAAAATGCATAGAAGACCAAGTGTAGGATGGCACCCAGTACATTTAAGCAGGTTTTGGTTAGAGGCCCTGATGGTAAATCTGAATGCAGTTATCAGAAAAAGACATTTTAAGGCCTAAAACCCCACATCTAGGTATCAGACACTAGGGAATTTTCAGGGTCTTCTAAAGCTTCAGTATTTTTTTCTTGAAAAGATCTGTTATTGAGTATTTTATGGTGTCATTCGAAGTTAATCTCCTAAAGAAGAGGAATTTTGCCCACGAAGCAGTCCCCCAAATTATTCCCCGAAGTTTACGTATTGCGGTAGTAAGCAAAAAATAGCATTTCTAGGTAAAGTACTTACAATGTTTTTCCTCTCTCGATGCTTACAAGGCTCCCCTGCTGTGTGTGAGTGTGTGTGTACTAGATGGGAAAATGACTCAAAGACATAGGTCTAAATTTTAGTCCTATATTTGACTTTAATTTTCTAGGTATACCTTAACAGTTGCTTAATTTCCATTTCCCCATTTTTCTCAGTTGTACAGTTAAATTTAAATGTGCCTGGTCTTGTAAGAATAAAAATGCAAGGTAGTGGTATTATATGCTTAACCTTGTGGATAGTTTTTCCCCACATGGAGCGATGATCATTCACCAACCATGGGAAATTTTCTATTAGGAGGTTTTTCCAAAGTGGTGTTGCTTTCTTTTTTTCTGCCCTTGCCTTAGAACTTTAGAAAACATTATTTGAAAAGGGAATGGTATTTTCTTCAGAGGTTTAATGGGAATTTTTGTAGCATAAAATTGTACAAACGTGATTGAAACAAATGGAGCATTTAAATCAATAACAACAAATCATTAGAACAGCTGGTAATTAACCTTTCATCTCTCTAAAGGATTATTTAGACAGCAATGCAGTGCAGCATTTTGTATACAAGTGTGGTGTTAGGAGAAAACCTGCTGGTCCAAACACTGTTTTAATCATAAGTTAGAAATATGAAATGGAGCATAATTTTATTTTAAAACTGATGGTTTTCAGATGCAAAACTTCCAAGGGTGAATGAAGATAATAGTGCAGTGTTTTCCATTTACACAACAGTTTTCATCTCTAGGTTACCATATATTTTTATAAACATAATTTATTCGTGCTCTGCATGACTAGGATAAGAAGGAATAGATTCTGAGAAATGAGAAATATATCAAGAGACAAAAGTACTCTTCTAAGCAAGGGATGGGGGCAAATGACTGTTTTCCACAAGTCAAATGAGCACCAAACCATGGCATAGCTCTTGGTATTTCAGACTAATTTGTCTGTCACCTTTAGGGAGATCTCCAAAGCATTCAAGTTTTATGTGAAACAAGCTAGGCTTAGTGAAGACAATGGGTGATGCCTTAGGAAGGCATAGCAACTGAGATCTTCTTCTCAAGCAAATGGTAAAGCAGATCTTAATATTTCGTCTTAATAAATTCTTAAGGAAAGTATTAAGACCTACCACAGATATAGCACTTTGCAAGAGATTGGGAGAACACAGTGACCAGTTAGCTTATTCTCTAAACTTCAGGAAAACAGAAGCTAATAAAGGCATAGAGGCAACTCATAACAGCTAAAATAATCACTGGCTAAAGTGGGAACACATAAAAAGAACATGCAATTCACTTCTAGAGGCTGAGGGAGGGCCACCTGTAAAAAGCCTCAGCTGTGCCAGGATCTGAGCGAGGAGTAGGAAGTAGCCTAGGGAGGGGGGAGGACTGGATCTGAGCCCAGAGAAACACCAGTGCGACAGCCTAGGAACGGGAGAGAATCGTGGCTCTGCGAGTGTTTCAGTCTAGAAGCAGTTTAGATTTCAGTGGAAGTATAGGAGAAAGATAAAGCTGAAGAGATACATAGTAAACATTAAGTGCCTGGTACCCCTACTAAAATTTTTAAGGGTAGGCTCACTGATATGATCTACACATTCAATTCTCTGCTTCCAGGCTACCTTGCAGGTTATTTGAGGTGATATTGAGGTTTCAGGTAATATTTTACAAAGCCATCCTCACTTCTTGTCCAGAGCCATGCTATCAAACTTCCTCAGCAATCCCAGTTTGCCTTAACATTGCCATACATCAACTCAGTACAAGTGTGCCGACATGGTCTTACTTCCAGTGTTTTCCATTCTTGATCTGTTGGTGTAACCAAATCTTTCCTGGCTATGTATTGCTACATAAATATTTCTAGCTCATTAAATAATGTATTGCTAGGTCATTAATATGTCTATCTCACTGGAAGATTCTGTCCCAAGGGCCAGTGCATATCATCCATAAAAACAAGCCAAGAAGTTACACTCTGCTGATAGAAGTCAAAAGCAAGCATTCCCTTAGGAAAACTTAACTTGTTCCAAAACTATCAGGGTGCAGAGTTCTTTCCGAGTGCAGAAGAACCTATGGTTATATCATTTTATGATTTATATAAACCAGTTTGATTGGTAGTCATTGAAAACTTGAGTTTGAATTAAAAGTATGTATTGTAGGGTAGTTTTTAACCATTCACAATTATGTGAAGGTTTGTGTAAACAGATATAAGAGGAGTTCAATTAACTAGTTAACCTGATGGTAATTTTGAAAAAAATATCTAGCGTTTTAGTTTCTCTCAGATCAGCAACTAGGAACGTCAAATTTTTAATCTTGCCTAAAGGATTCAAAGCAAGTTAGAAATGGGGGGGAAGAAATTTTGACAAAAGCATTATGATTTTTCTCAAGAGAGCCTCTTCACTATGCCTATTTTAAGTAGGTGAAAAAAACTCCAACACAATTGTTCCAAGCCTGCTTCATTCTTAGAATCATAGAAAGGGTATACTACTTTAGTTAATCTTAAAACTCTTCTTCCTCCTCTTGCATTTGATTTGAACGTGAATAAATTCTACATCATTTGGCACTCTACCATTTTCAAATTTCTTGCTTTTCTTGAATCCAGCTAGGGTAGGAGTGGAGCAGACATTCATTCTAATACACTTTGAATTGTGAATAAGTATTTGATGTTGAATAGCTAAGAAGAATGAAAACTAATGTAATCTTTCTCAACATAGAGGACATGTTCAATGAAATGTTATTATTAGTTACAATAGCCTCTACAGCTGTTTGCAGGACTTGGTGATAAAGTGATAAAATCATTACAATAATCCAGAGGAGATAAGTGTTTATAACTCCATTTGCAGATGAGAAAAAATAATGCAGAAAGAGATTAGTATTGCGTAGGTTACTCAGAGTGGTAGAGCCTGCCTATCTCATAATCCAATCTATTTTGTCTTTTTCCTGGAGACACACTCAGAATTGATATCCCAGCTTTCCTTTTCAGTTGGTTAAAGGCCATGTTCTAGCCTGTGCACTCTGAGAGAAATGAGGAGTGCCACTTCTGGCTTGACTCACATAAAAATAATATCCCATACCTGATCCTCTGTGCTTCTTTCCCCTTCTACCATAACATTTGGAAGCCATGTTTAAGAATGGCAAAATCACAAGATAGATGGGACCTTGAATCAGTACTTAGAGGACAACACTGACCAATCAGGAGTGCTTGTTCTGGTCTTTTCATAAGAGAATGAGAGACGTCTGTTGTATAAAACAGCTGAGATTTGGGGGTTTGTTTATTGCAGCAGCTATAGTGTTACGCTAACCAATATGTGCGGTTTGCAACTGGAGGAAACAGGATTTGGATCAAGGCATGCCTTGCCCCAAAGCATATGCTCTTAACCACTTCTCAGCTGTCAGACAATATAATGCCTCCAATATGTTGCCTCTGGGATTATCATAATGGGGACACTATGTTGGAAACTAATTACCTGAATCATTTGCAAAATAATCCCCAAGCCTCAAGCCCAGGGATGATTCCATCCAGAAGGTTCATTTATTTTTCCCTCTCTAGGAACTCAGAATCATATAAAATATTATATATTCCTTGTGGATTTAAAAATGGGGCGATGGCAATGGCGGCACACTTATTTATGACACCTTGTTTACTGATTTAGTGGTTTCATTAAGATTATTTTTAACAACTGCATCCAAGAAGCACACATTATTTGGGTTGCAATGACTCAACACAAGCGATTCTTTGTCATCTAGCACTATGGAACCTAGGAACTTAAGTGTACACAGAATTTGGCAAAACAAAAGGGATATAAATTCCTGATTCTGGGTGCATTTATGATAATTGAGGATGATAAAAATCACTATCAATATGAAATGACACAGCCCATTTATTCTACCTAGAATTTTGGCCTAAGAGACTTTTTGTGGAAATCCCCTCACCAGGAAGAAGAAACTGAGCTGTGATTGGACTCAATGCCTTCTCATATCACAGTTAGTCCTTCTCTGCCACTCAATCCCATAAACTCTGAATAAAGCAATTTGCCAAAGGATTGAGGAGTAAATTCTGTATTTACAAGGCCTTTGAAAAATATATTCTTTTAGGGTTTGATCTACTTATTATTTCTCAAATAATTATATAAAATGAGAAGACACTATCTTGTCACTCCAAGTTAATATGTTGTTTTGAGCTGCAATATGAAAATTCTTTGGTTATAACAGCAGGACTAAAACCAGGTGAAGTAAGGAGCCCTTACCTTTCATCTAAATATCTTTGTTAGTAAGAAGGTCCTTCTAAGAAAATCTCCATCAGTGTTTTAGTACTTGAAGGTATTAATAAGCTACAAAGCCAAAAATCTCAAAAGACATAAAAAAACCCACCTTGGGGCAGGAAGTATAGGGGCCCAAATTTACACTACCTGAAAATTACTCATTCAGAGCTTTTTCCGAGAGCAGATTGCAATCAGCAAGATGAAAGACAGTAGTTTAATGCTAGAAAGAGGGCAAAAAGTTCAGAAAAAAGAGGCTGAGAGTGCTCCAAACTTAATTTCTTTCACTTCTCTGCTCTTCCTGGGCCAGCTTGATAATGAAATTTCATTTCCATGAATGGATGCAAAATGTAGTGATAAAATTCAACAGCATCTTTTGGACATGGCTATGTTGCCTGAACATATTTTTACATCCCTAATATACCTTTTAAAGCCAAGCAACCTAACAATAAAAGCTTTTAAAAAGCTTTAAATTGATGGTCATAATTCATTTACAAACTTAGTTGGTGGTTAACTGTCTCATTTAAAACTCATTTCCTTGGTGTATATGTAGGCCTCATTTTTAATATGCAAAGCACTTTGTTTGAATTGAATTTCTG
Source organism: Smutsia gigantea (assembly GCA_032199065.1). Lineage (NCBI taxonomy): Eukaryota > Metazoa > Chordata > Mammalia > Pholidota > Manidae > Smutsia > Smutsia gigantea. The sequence goes on along the minus strand of JAVSCE010008262.1, from coordinate 37,842 downwards.
TGTGCTTATTAATCACGTACAATATGGGGAAAGGAATCTCAAAATAGCATTGCCTCCCAGAGAGTGGCTTTTTCACAGCTTCCCAGAGTACATTAAGTATTAAAATACAGCATAAGAAATTATTCCTCCATGCTTACCTGTTATGTAAGATATTTCAAAGTTTATAGCTTACTGCCTGAGATATTCTGTAATAGCCATGTTCTTGTCAACCTAATTCCTTTTACCATAGTAGAAGTGACTGAAAAACAAGATGATGAGACTAAATTAAGATGCATTTATCTTTGGTCACACATGTTTCATATTCCTTATTTGTGCAAGACCACACGAGGGGCGATAGCAGAAGTGAGGGGAGGAGCTGGTAAGAAACACTTTCTTCTTCTTTCCCCTCAGTGGAATCCTTTCTCACACCCTTCCTTTCTAGACCAAGAAGAGATGATTTGGTCAGATTCCAGAACATTTTTTGGGAATCATTCCTTAGGAAGGAGTGGTATCACCCTGTGCCTTTAGTGGAAGCCGGGTGCTGTCATTAAGCTTACTCACCAGAAAGCTCCACTTCCAGAGTCTCCGCACCATCTCAAAGGAATGCTTGGATTTCAGTATTGCCATTTGTAGTTCTATTCAGAACCTGATAAAGAAAAATGCAAGCTATCATGGGGGACAGAATTACGGCGTTCCAGGACCCCTTCACCACCTGATTTAGTCCTTCTGTGCCAACACCTCACACAGTGCCACATTTGCCTCTTACCTTTTACATAAATAAATAATATTGATGGCATTGATGAGGCCCAAATTTGACAAAGCAACAGAGAAAAGGGCCATCATATTATTAGCAGGTTAGACAGTTGAAGAAATAAATAATAAATTCTACCTACAGGTTGTTACCTTGGATTTCAACCAGCTGAATTTCTAAAAAGCATTCTTACTTGCAAATTCATTATTGTTCTAGAAGAAATCAGCAAGCTGTGTGTATTTTACTTAACTCCACTTCCATGTCCAGTTAATACTACCAAAGCTCTCAGTTGGAAGAGTAAAGAGTGTATACATAGTTGAGGTAATTAGACCTTTTTCCTTTTCCCTTGGACAGGTGTGCACCTGCCTAGCTTTGTCATTATTGTGTGTTTTTGGTGTTTTAGCAGAGCAGCCATAAAAACCAAGGCATTAGTATTTCAGGTTATCAATGTCAATCTTACAGAATGGAAATTACTTTGAAAACTTTGCCGTCTCTGGTCAAATCACTGCCACTTAAACCTAAAGGGACCAAAAAATTAACAAGATGCTGCAAGTTCCCCTGCCTTCATCCTGAATCTTAAAAGATAAAGTCTATTATATAAAGTATATAGCAACATTTTGGGAAATTAAGGAAAATGTCTATGTTCCATATTTACTTTGAAGATTACAGAAAAGGACTCATGAAACGGTAAGATTAAAAAAAGACACATAAAGAAAAAGGTCCATGGAAGCAGAGATTCCGAATAAGAGGTAACCAGGAGAAACAAGACCCTTACCAGAAATGAGAGAGAGTGAGGAAGACTTGAGTTTCTCACTGTACTTGGGATTCAGCCACATTAAAAAGCCAGTGACCAAGATCTCAGCAGTCTGACAGGCTTTGGTGCTCCAGGCACCTGAAGTTAGGGTTACAGATACACCTCCCCAGGGCATTAGCTAAAGATCCTGCGTAAAGGCAGACTGATTTCCATGTCAAACCATAAAGGCAGTTGTCAGGAGCATGTGGCTGCAGACGGGAACAGGATCTAGATTCCTGCAGGTGGTATTGCCAAGAGGTAAGAAAGCAGTCTGAGGCCTGGCTTGAAGCTGTCCCATCATTATGTCGTTTTAGTAACTCATTTAGCACCTCTGTGCCTCAGTTTCCCTTCACATGGGGCTCACAGTATTACTGCCACAGTGGGTTGCCGTGAGGGTGTGAGATAATGCCCAAGGAGCCCTTGCTCAGTCACTGGCACAGAGTTAGGACTCCATGGCCGGGTTGCTGCCCTGCCCTGAGCACTGTGGCACTGGGGACACGTGGAGGTTATCTCATCCACCCAGCTCCCATCATGGAGATGGAAAACTGAGGCTCAGAAGTAACCAGGCTTTTACAAGTAAGCTAGTGATTCAACAAGGAATTCTAACCCTATGTCGCATAGAGGTCACATATGCCAGGTAATGGAAATATGTGGCACTAGGGAATGCAGATGTAGAGTGATAAGGCAGGGTATGCCCCCTGCACCTGAAACTACCAAAAATCGTTTTCACAAAACCCAAAGGGTAAGAGAGTCTGCTGGAGCCAGCAGGCCATGAGGGTGAAGACCTGTTTCAAAGGTGAAGCAGAATGTTACTTCAGGCTGTCTGGCAAATCCCCAGGCTCTTCTCAAAGTGGGAAGCTGAGGAGGCCTCCTATTTGATGCTCTAATTCTTAAGCAGAAAAAGAAAATTTCTAGGCTTTGTCATTGCTCAAGGTGAGCTGAAATAGGCCACCCTGTGCGCCACTCCCAGGCAGCTGCACTTACTCGAGTGTGCTTGTCCCAGCTGCACCGTCGTGCGTGTGGGGGGGTCTTGCTGTCTGCAGAGCAGAGGATACTCAGTGAGGCTCCCCTGGATTGTTAAAGCCCTCTCGGTATGGCAGGGAATGATTACCATTGCCGGGCCTGAGTGCCTATTTTTAAAACAATGGAAACATGATTGTTCTCTTCGACCTGACGGTCTTCTGGCTCTGACCCCGCAGATGGGGACCCTGGAGACTGCCAAAGATATCTTTGTATTCTTGTCCTGTATCTTTAAGAAGGAAATATTAGAGACATAATTAAATTTGTCTGAATCGATTAGGCCATGTGCTGGCATCAGAACCCATTTTAGAACACGAAGATCTCTAATTTACATCTGAAATTTAGAATCTTTAGGACTTTGGGGAGCTGTCCCTGAGTCCCCTGAAACCAGGCACAAACATGTGCTTTGATCTTTTAGGAGAAATCCTCCAAACTTGTCTCAAATTTTAATAGGGATTTGTATCACAAAAATGTCAAAAACTGCTCACATCAGTCTGCCTCACAGAATACTGAATGAATCTGAGTTCTGTTCCTGCTCTAGCCCTGCATTACAGGACAGATAGCCCCTGGTTGGCAAGTGCCTCAAACCAGTTCCAACTCACTTAGGAAGAAAGGAGAGTATATTACTTTTTGTTATTAAAAAAAAAGTCCAGGGCTATCTTTCTTCAGAAGTGGCTATATACAGGCTTTTAAACAAGATCACCAGGACAAATTGTTTTTCCTTCTCTCTCCATCTCCTGACTCCTCTTTTTCACTTTCAGGAAAGGCCTTGTCACGTAGTGATAACCATTGTAGCTCCAGTCTTACCACCCCCTAGCTGAGCAAGCCGAGTGAAAAGGGTGCATCTCCTACCTAGTAACCCCAGTAATTAACTGCGATTGGACCCAGTTGAGACACATGCTGTGTCCCTGAGCTCACTGCTGTTGTCCAATAGATTTCAATTTTTCACATTTGGCAATGCCTGAAGACGATTTTGGTTGTCACAACTTGAGTATGCTACTGTCATCTAGTAGGGGGCAGAGGACAGGGACACCGCTAACCATCCTGAAATGTGCAAGTCAGTCCTGCACCATAAGAATTATCCAGCTCCGGAGGCAGTACTACTGAACCTGTAACTCCACTTTAGCCAGTGTAATAGGAGGGTGACCAAGGATGGAGCTCATGCCTACCCCTAGAGTGGGACAGGAGGCCCCAAAACTAAAAAGTGCAGAAGTGGGGTTCCAAAGGAAAATCAGAACATTTAAGAGTAAGGAGGAATGTGTTCTAGGCAGGCAAAATCTAAAAAAATGTCTGCTGAACAAGTATTTTTAACAGCTTTTGTCATTGAGGACTTATGATGCATCAGGTATGACACTAAATATATTCTGGGCTTAATATTTAATTCTCACAAAAGAACAAAGTAGTTATTTTTATGCCCAATTTATAAATAAAGCATTTAAGCCTCACTCAGGTAATAAGATGCAAAGATGTGTATCAAGCCTATCATTTCTGACACCATAGTCTGAGCTCTCTTACATTATTCTGTGTATTAGATTGTTTGATATAGAAAGAGAAAAAAAGTTTTACTCTTTAAAAAAATAAGAAATGAAAGGATCTTGCCAATTGAATACTCAGTCCTGTCTTGACTCCAGCAAAAAAGAATACTTGTCTTACAAAGAGATGGTATGGGTTACACATGTTCTGTATCTGTTTTCACTTGTGTATTTTAGGTCATTGAGTCTTTTTCTTTTTGCATGCATGAATTGGGTTTATTAAAAGAAAAGTAGTGTTTTAGGGTATGTATTTCCTGACTTCTTGCCTATTTTTTATCACAAATGTCAAGTTTCAAACTAATTGCCACAGGGCAGTTGCAATTTACTCTCCCCAAACCTTGATAAACTGGTAAAATTGGAAGTGATAAACGTCCCTTAAAAAGAACATACAAGCAGAGGCAAGCACTGCAGCTGGGAAGCAAGAAAGAGTTCTGTCCTCCCAGCAGACACTGACGCCACTCGCCTGCAACATCCACCATTGCTCCAGGCCAGCCAGAGGACAACCTCACTCATGGCAGCTTGGAGGATTAACCCAGAAGCTGCTCCCTGTGCATGGCTCACAGGCCCTGACAGCAGAGGTAGCCACTGTGGCTGGGAAGCATGAAAGAGCTCACTCTTTAGGGTAGGCACAGGCACCTCTCACTTGTGACCACTGCCATGGCTCCAGGTACTGGCAGCTCAAAAGAGCAGAGTCTCTGGGCACTAGTGGGCACTGCCTACATGAACCTAATATTTCGCACTATCAAATAGAATTATGAAAACGGAGGAGAACCTGTTCAATCCCAAACCCCTCAAACACCAGAAATAGGGCTCAGTGAAACTTAAATCACCAATCTTCCTGAAAAATAATTCAAAATAAAAGTCATAAGCATACTAATGGTGCTACAGAAAAATATTGAAGTGCGAAGGGATGAATTCAGGAGGGAGATAGACACAATAAATAATACAAGAGCTGAGATGAAACATACAATGGAAGGATTTAAAAGCAGATTAGATGAGGTAGAGGAGATGGTAAATGGAATAGAAATTAAAGAACAGTAATAAAAAGCTGAGGCAGAGAGAGAAAAAAGGATCACTAGGAATAAAAGAATATTAAGAGAACTGAGTGACCAATCCAAATGGCACAATATTTCTATTATAGGGGTCCATAAGAAGAAGAGAGAGAAAAAGAGATAGAAGGTGTCTTTGAGGAAGTAATTGCTGAAAACTTCCCCAATCTGGGGAAGGATATAGTCTCTCAGGCTATAGAAGTGCACAGATCTCCCAACACAAGGGAACCAAGGAAGACAAAACCAAGCAAGACATATCATAATTAAGATGGAAAAGATCAAGGACAGGGACAGAGTATTAAAAGCAGCCAGAGAGAGAAAAAAGATCACCTACAAAAGAAAACCCATCAGGCTATCATCAGACTTCTCAGCAGAAACCTTACAGGCTGGAAGGGAGTGTCATGATATATTCAATGCAATGAAACAGAAGGGCCTAGAACCAAGAATACTCTACCCAGCAAGATTATCATTTAAATTTGAAAGAGGGATTAAACAATTCCCAGATAAGCAAAAGTTGAGGGAATTTACTTCCCACAAACCATTTCTACAGTGTATTTTAAGGGACTGCTGTAGATCGAAGTGCTCCTAAGGCTAAATAGCCATCATCAGAGAAAATAAAAACACAGTAAAGGAAGCACACCAATTAATTACTAACAAAATGCAAAATTAAATCAGGTACACACAAAATCAGGTATACACAGAGTACAGAATATGACACCTAACATAGAAAGAGGAGGAAGAAAAAAAGGGAGAAAATAGAAACTTCAGATTGTGTTTATAATAGGAGAATAAGTAAGTTAAGGTAGACCACCAGATAGTAAAGAAGCTGCCTTTGAACTTTTGGTAACCATGAATCCAAAGCCTGCAATGGCAGTAAGTACATATCTATCGATAATCACCCTAAATGTAAATGGACTGAATGCACCAATTAAAAGACATAGAATTAAAGAATGGATAAAAAACAAAACCCATCTATATGTTGCCTACAAGAGACTCACTTCAAACCCAAAGACATACACAGACTAAAAGTGAAGGGATGGAAAAAGATATTCTATGTGACTAATAGGGAGAAAAAAGCAGGTGTTGCAGTACTTGTATCAGACAAAATAGACTTCAAAACAAGGAAAGTAACGAGACAAAGAAGGACATATAATGATAAAGGGGTCAGTCCAACAATATAATGGATATAAACATTATAAATATCTATGCACCCAACACAGGGGCACCTACATATGTGAAACAAATACTAACAGAATTAAAGGGGGCAGTAGAATGCAAGGTATTCATTTTAGCAGGCCTCAACACACCACTTACTCCAAAGGGACAGATCAACCAGACAGAAAATAAGTAAAAAGACAAAGGCACTGAACAACACATTAGAACAGATGGACCTAACAGATATCTTCAGAATGCTCCATCCAAAAGCAACAGAATACACATTCTTCTCAAGTGCACATGGAAAATTTTCCAGAATAGATCATATACTAGACCACAAAAAGAGCCTCAGCAAATTCAAAAAGATTGAAATTGTACCAACCAACTTCTCAGATCACAAAGGTATGAAACTAGAAATAAACTGTACAAAAAAAAAAGGGTCACAAACACATGGAGGCTTAACCTGCTCCTAAATAATTAATGGATTGACCAAGATAAAACAGAAATCAAGCAATATATGGAGACAAAAGAAAACAAAAGCTCAATGCCCCAACTTCTGTGGGACACAGTGAAGGCAGTACTAAGAGGAAAGTGTATATCAATTCACACCTATTTAAAGAAGGAAGAACAATACAAAATGAACAGTCTGGATTCACAATTAATGAAACTGGTAAAAAAGAACGATGAGGCCCAAATTCAGTGGAAGGAGGGACATAATAAAGATTAGAGAAGAAATAAATAAAATTGAGAAGAATAAAACAATAGAAAGAATTAATGAAACCAAGAGCTGGTTCTTTGATAAAATAAACAAAATAGATAAACCCCTAGCCAGACTTATCAAGAAAAAAAGAAATGAGGAAGGAAAAATCACTGTGGACACCACAGAAATACAAAGAATTATTAGAGAATACTATGAAAAATTATATGCTAACAAACTGGATAACCTAGAAGAGATGGACAACTTTAAAAAAAAATAAAAGCTTCCAAGACTTATCCAGGAAGAAACAGAAAATCTGAACAGACCAGTTACCAGGAATGAAATTGAATCAGTAATCAAAAATCTACCCAAGAAGAAAACACCTGGACGAGATGGTTTCACAGCTGGATTTTATCAGACATTTAGTGAAGACCTCATATCCAACCTCTTTAAAGTTTTCCAAAAACTAGAAGAGGAGGGAATACTTCCAAACTCATTCTATGAAGCCAGCATCACTCTAATACCCAAACCAGGCAAAGACACCACAAAAAAAAAGAAAACTAACAACCAATATCCCTGATGAATATAGATACAAAAATACTTAACAAAATACTAGCAAACTGAATTAAAAATACATCAGAAAGATTATACATCATGATCAAGTGGGATTCATTCCAGGGAGGCTAGGATGATACAACATTCGAAAATCTGTCAACATCATCCACTACATCAATAAAAAGAAGGACAAAAATCACATGATCATCTCCATAGATGCTGAAAAAGCATTGGCCAAAATTCAACACCCATTCATGATAAAAACTCTAAACAAAATTGGTATAGAGGGAAAGTACCTCAACATAATAAAGTTCATATATGATGAGCCCACAAACAACATCATACTTAACAGTGAAAAGCTGAAAGCTTTTCCTCTAAGATCAGGAACAAGACAAAGATGCCCACTCTCCCAACTTTTATTCAACATAGTACTGGAGGTCCTAGCCATGGCAATAGACAACGCAAAGAAAAAAAGGCATCCAGATTAGTAAGGAAGAAGTTAAACTGTCACTGTTTGCAGATGACATACTATTATACATAAAAAACCCTAAAGAATCCACTCCAAAACTACTATAATATCTGAATTCAGCAAAGTTGCAGAATATACAGTTAATACACAGAAATATGTTGCATTCCTATATGCTAAAGATGAACTAGCAGAAAGAGAAATCAGGAAAACAATTCCATTCACCACTGCATAAAAAATAAAACAACCTAGGAATGAACCTAACCGAGGAAATGAAAGAACTATACTTCAAAAACTACAAGACACTGATGAGAGAAATGAATGAAGATACCAATAAACGGAAACACATCCCATGTTCTTGGATAGGAATAATTAATATTGTCAAAATGGCCATCCTCCCTAAAGCAATCTACAGATTCAATGCAATCCCTATCAAAATACTGACAGCATTTTTCAACAAACTAGAATAAATAGTTCTAAAATTCATATGGAACCACAAAACACCCCAAATAGCCAAAACAGTCCTTAGAAAGAAGAATAAAGTTGGGGGTATTACACTCCCCAATTTCAAGCTCTACTACAAAGCCACAGTAATCAAAACAATTTGGTACTAGCACAAGAACAGACCCATAGATAAATGGAATAGAATAGAGAACCCAGATATAAGCCATCATTACATGGCCAATTAATATATGATAAAGGAGCCATGGACATACAATGGGAAAATGACAGCCTCTTCAACAACTGGTGTTGGCAGAACTGGACAGCTACATGTAAGAGAATGAAACTGGATTACTATCTAACTCCATACACAAAAGTACACTCAAAGTGGATCAAAGACCTGAATGTAAGTCATTAAGCCATAAAACTCTTGGTAGAAAACATAGACAAAACTCTCTTGAAAATAAACATGAGCAAGTTTTTCATGAACATATCTCCTCGGGCAAGGGAAACAAAAGCAAAAATGAACAAGTGGGACTACATCAAACTAAAAAGCTTCTTTACAGCCAAGTATACCATCAGTAGAACAAAAAGGCATCTAACAGAATGGGAGAATATATTCATAAGTGACATATCCAATAAGGGGTTGACATCCAAAATATATAAAGAGCCCACATGCCTCAACACCCAAAAAGCAAATAATCCAATTAAAAAACTGGCAGAGGATTTGAACAGACACTTCTCCAAAGAAGAAATTCAGATGGCCAACAGGCACATGAAAAGATGTTCCACATCACTAATCATCAGAGAAATGTAAATTAAAACCACAATAAGATATCACCTCACACCAGTTAGGATGGCCAACATCTAAAAGACAACCAACAACAAATGCTAGCAAGGATGCAGAGAAAGAGGAACCCTCCTACACTGCTGGTGGGAATGTAAATTAATTCAACCATTGTGGAAAGCAGTATGGAGGTTCCTCAAAAAACTAAAAATAGAAATACCATTTGACCCAGGAATTCCACTCCTAAGAATTTACCCTAGGAATACAGGCTCACAGATTCAAAAAGATATATGCACCCCTGTGTTTATTGCTGCACTATTTATAATAGCCAAGAAATGGAAGCAACCTAAGTGTCCATCAGTAGATGAATGGTTAAAGAAGAGGTGGTACATATACACAATGGAATATTATTCAGCCGTAAGAAGAAAACAAATCCTACTATTTGCAACAACATGGATGGAGCTAGAGGGTATTATGTTCAGTGAAATAAGCCATGTGGAAAAAGACAAGTACCAAATTTTTTTACTCATCTGTGTAGTATAAGAACAAAGAAAAAACTGAAGGAACAAAACAGCAGCAGACTCACAGAACCCAAGAATGGACTAGTGGTTACCAAAGGGAACCAGTTTGGGGAGGATGGTGGAGAAGCATAAGGGAATTAAGGGGTATTATGACTAGCACATATAATATGGTGGGGTGGGCACAGGGAATGATATAGCACAGAGAAGACAAGTAGTGACTCTAGCATCTTACTCTGCTGATGGACAGTGACTGTAATGGGGTATGTCGTGGGGGCTTGATAATAGGGAGTAATGTAGTAACCACAGTGTTGCTCATGTGAAATCTGAGCATAATATTGTATATCAATGTTACCTTAATTTAAAAAAAAGAAAAGAACATACAGTCCTGGATTTGCATGTGTGTATCTATGTTTTAGGGTCTACGTATAAGGATTAGTGGCATTTTTAGCAAAGTGTTATAGACTGATTTTTGTATCTGTCTTAGCCATTGTGGCTTGTTTGGAAATCACATGAGACATATTTTATATTTCATTTATTTTAAAACTTTTATTCTGGAGATATCTAAGCATACCCCAAAACATAATATACAGCAACTTTTTCCTGAACATTTATGTCTTTTTGAATCTGCCTATCTACCGGTTACCCAACTCCAAAAACCATCAATATTTTTGCATTCTTATTTCCTCTAATTCCCCAAGTTTTTTCTGGAATATTTCATAGCAAATGTCAAATATACTATCCTTTAATCTGTATCTCAAAAATGACAATTCTTATATATTCACAATTCCATTATCAACAGAAAACAAAATCAACTCCAATTCCTTTGGTCTAATATCAAATCTATATTCAAATTTATCTAATGAAGTTTGTTTGCATTTGGTTTGTGCAAATTTGTATTTAAGCAGAGTCCACTAATGGTATTAATTAGGTTGTTAATGAAGCTGTCATTTAAGTCTCTTTTAAGATGAAACAGTGTCCCTTTTCTGCTCCCATTTTTTATGCCACTGATTTGTTAAAGAATCCAGATAAGGTGTGCTGTTCTCCATTCTGGATTTAGCAGGTTGTTTCCTCATGGTGTAGTTGAATTTATTTATCATGGACTGTATTTTCTGTAGACTGGAATGTGGAGCTTAAACTCTGATCAAATTTAGGGAGAATGTGAATTTTCAAAAATTCATCATGGTGTCTGAGGAGACAATGTCTCACTTTTTCTGATACTAAGATTGGTCGGTACTTGTAGGTAATGGCATTCATTACAAAGTACTTCATTAAATGTCACTTTGTGGTTTATCATTATTTGATGATCATTTACTCAACTACTTTTTTATGGATTACAAAATTCCTGATATTGTCATCTCTTTTGTATTTATTCTGTAACTTTTTATAAAATATATTTCTCTCATTTACCAGACCAATTTAATTCCCTTGAGGCAGGGTTCATAGGCAAAAGCAAGATATATACTTATTTATTTCCTTTTTAGTTATCAATGATCAGAGTAATGGTTAATATCCTAGCAATTTTTAGTGGTGCAGTGATAGGTATTTTGTGTATTTTGTTTCCACGTATCTTTGTTTTGTGGGGAGGGGATATGTTTTCTTATGAACTCATGACTTTTAAAATATATTTGATATCTCCTAATGAATTATAGCCATTATTCTTTTTTGTAACCTTTTCATGTACACAATTAAACCTCAAATGCATACAATTATTGAGAAAATTATAAATAATAGATTCATATATCCATCACCCAGCTTCAACAATTAGCAATTTATAGTGAATCATTTTTTTAATTAACAGTCACACACTCTATGCTCCCTAATCCATATTTTAGAAGTTAAAATCTAGATATGTATTTTTCTACATGTACAATGTATCTCTGATAAAAAGACACATTCAAAAATCAAATCATGTCTACAATAACATTACAACCATCCCTACAATTTCTCAAAATCATTGGATAACCAGGTAGTATGCACATTTCCCCAACTTTCTTACAAATGTATGTTATGTTTACATGTTTTTTTTGTTTGAGCCAGGATCCAAATATGGACAATGCATTTTATTTGTTTGATATGTATCCTAATTTTCATTTAATTTTGAGGTTTCCCCTTCATCTCTTTCCTTTCTTTGCCGTTTTCTTTATTACAGGAATTAGCTTTTAAGTCCTCTAGATTTTCCCAAAGCTTGGAGTTTGCCAACTTGATTGTTATTAAACAATTACAAAACAGAATGTCACCTATGATTCTTTTTAATGTTCAGTTATCCCATCTTTAGCCAGTGGAAGGAAGAAGTAGTTGTTGATTAATTTCCTTATTCCTTATAGCAGAAAATTTAGAAAGTATTAAAACTAAGGGAATGCAGAGGATAAAAATGCAAACTTTCCTATTAAAATAATTTTTTTTCAAAGGAGAATAAACCACAGTGAAAAACTGTGTACTCTAAATCATAAAAATATTCAGAACCAAGAACAAATATTATGTCATGAGTATAGTTAATGGACTCATTTTTCCATTAAAATAAAAACATTCCCAATTTGCTAAGAAAGCAAAATATGATTTGACTGGGTATAAGATGCATCATTTGAAGGGGAGCCCAAAAGATAAAAATAAAGAGACAAAAAAGATATACCAAGAAAATTTATATGAAAAAAAAGCAGGGGTCGTTATCTTGCTATCAAATAAGAAATGAATTAGGCCAAAAATAAAATCAGGCAAAAAAATATTTTATAATACAGAAACCACAATATACAAAGAAGATACAGCTATTACTAATATCTATGCACCAAATAATACAGCCACAAATTTCATAAAGATTTAGGCACTGCAAAGAGAAATAGACAAAAGAGACTTACAATAGTTTACTTTAACATACCCATCAGTCTAAGACAGTTCAAGAAACTATCACTAATAGTATAGAAGACCTAAACAACAAACCAATAAACATATATAATAGATGTAAATAAAAATATGTACCTTGAAAATAGAAATTATAACTATGCAACTACATGTAGAATATTTGTGAAAACTGCATATTATGGCACAGTTAACTGCAATACATATCCACAAATGTGATACCAACAATATTTGATCACAGTGTAATAAAGTTAGAAATTAATAACAGGATTAAAATCAAAACAAATCACAAAAGCCACTCCCATCTAGAATCAAAACAAAAACCAAGCATAAAACAAAATTAAAATGTGTCTATTAAAACAGATCTGACAAAGTGAAACACAAAATAACATTACAAGATTTTTCTTTTTTCTCTCATTCTCTCATCTGGAATTTCTTCTTGAATAACCATGTTTAAATTATATTAATCCATTCTAACTTATGTTTGCTTTATTTTACTCTTTTCTGCTCTTCTATTTATCATTTCCATCTTTCTACTTATTTGGGGTTTAATTTGCTGTTTTGTGTTGACTTGTATTTTACTCTTGGAATGGATGTTTGGCTTGTTGATTTCAGCCTACATTCATGTACTAATATATTCATTCAAAGTCATAATTTTCTCTATATGCATGGCTTTAGCTGTATCTCACAAGTTTTAGTTTGTGGTATATGTATTCTCATTTACTCTAAAATACATTTTAATTTCCATTGTCATTTATGCTTTGATACTTCGGTTATTAAGAAGAATATTTCTCAATTTCTGATATAGGAAATATGGCCAGAAAAAAATTAGAATAAATTTCAATTCATTGACCTCAACAAACAAAAAGAAAATAAGCCAATTAAAAATGGGCAGAGGAACTGAACAGACACTTCTCCAAAGAAGAAATTCAGATGGCCAACAGGCACATAAAAGATGCTCCACATCGCTAATCATCACAGAAATGCAAATTAAAACCACAAAGAGATATCACCGCACACCAGTTAGATGGCCAACATCCAAAAGACAAACAACAACAAATGTTGGCGAGGATGTGGAGAAACCCTCCTACACTGCTGGTGGGAATGCAAACTAGTTCAACCATTGTGGAAAGCAGTATGGAGGTTCCTCAAAAAACTCAAAATAGAAATACCATTTGACCCAGGAATTCCACTCCTAGGAATTTACCCTAAGAATGCAGCAGCCCAGTTTGAAAAAGACATATTCACCTCTATGTTTATTGCAGCACTATTTACAATAACCAAGAAATGGAAGCAACCTAAGTGTCCATCAGTAGATGAATGGATAAAGAAGAGGTGGTACATATACACAATAGAATATTACTCAGCCATAAGAAGAAAACAAATCCTACCATTTGCAACAACATGGAAGGAGGTAGAGGGTATTATGCTCAGTGAAATAAGCTAGATGGAGAAAGACAAGTATCAAACGATTTCACTCATCTGTGGAGTATAAGAACAAAGGAAAAACTGAAGGAACAAAACAGCAGCAGACTCACAGAACCCAAGAATGGACTAACAGTTACCACAGGGAAAGGGACTGGGGAGGATGGGTGGGAAGGGAGGGATAAAGGGGAAAAAGGGGCATTATGATTAGCACCCATAATGCAGCAGCCGGGGACACAGGAAAGGCAGTATTTATAGAGAAGACAAGTAATGATTCTATAGCATCTTACTATGCTGATGGACAGTGACTGTAATGGGTTATGTGGGGGGGACTTGGTAATAGGGGGTCTAGTAACCATAATGTTGTTCAAGTGATTGTACATTAACGATACCAAAAAAAAAATTTCAAATCATTGAAATTTTTTAGGACTCAATTTTGGCTCGACATTCAGTCAGTTTTGAAATTATACTTTTGTTCTTGAAGTGAATGTGCATATATTGTTCTATATATGTCAAGTTGAGTTTGTTGGTTATGCTGTTCATATCCTATGGTCTTACTGATTTTTTTGTCTACTTTTTCTATATATTATTGATACAAGTGATTACTTATTTCCTACAGTGGTTGTGTATTTGGCTATTTCTTGTTTTATTCAAATTTTAAGTACAATTTTGAACTGTTATATTTTTCTCATGAATTAAAATTTTATTATTAGGAAATATCCCTCTTTGAGAATGTTTTAAAATTTACTTTCTGTTACAATGCAACTATATCAATTATTCAGTTAGTTCTGATATGTGTACATATATATGTATACAGAGAGGGAGAGAGAGAACTTTATGGGAGTATGGTTGACATGTTGAAAATACACATAAAGTGTATACCACTGTAATCAAGATAATGTTTCCACCATTCACAAAATCTTCTCATGCCCCTTTATAATCCATCTTTCCCTCAGTCTCTGTTTGTAAGAATCACTGATCTGCTTTGTATGATTACAAATCTTTCAATATTCTAAAATTGGTTCATATTCTTTTTGGGGGGGGCCCAGCTTTTGTAGTTCAGAATATGATTTGGGGACTAATCCTTATTATTAATATCTATATTAATAGATAAATTAATATATCTATTTTTATACAGTTATATATTTATATATAGAGTGTGTATCTATAGTTCACTCCCTTTTTATTGCTCAGTAGCATTCCACTGTAAGAATGTATCATAAATTATTCATCCATCTACCTATTTATGGAATTTTAGGTATTTTTCTTTTCAGTTTGGGGCTATTACAAGCAAAGTCTCATGAACATTTGAGTAGAAGTTGTATAGATGTATAATTCATTTCTCTTGGGTTAATACCTTGGCCAAAAACCTTTTAAGATCTTTATCCTATTATGTCTTAATGTCCTCTTTGTCCACCATCATATTTGCAATTTTTTTTTGTTCTATTCTCATCTCATCTCCTAGGGCATGGTACAGATAATTGACCTTCTCTTACTTCTTTTCAATTTTACTAATCTTCTGGTCTCTATTTTCCTGTCTAGTTATTTTATTTACTTTTCATGTTTTCTGGTATGTTGATTTCTCTTTTGGTTGTTTTAATTCTGATTTTCATGTATCCTCTGAATCCTTCACGGCACATAATTTATTATTTAGCTCCTGAATTTTTATTTTTATAGTTTCTATTTACAAAACCCGTCAATTTCTTATTTCTTTTTGTCTTGAGAGCAATATTTAGTAAATGTCTGTTTTTCAAGACACCACCCATAACTGGAGGCTCTGTGTGTCTTTTTATATTGTCTATTTTCCTGAAGTGTCATTAATGTATGTTCTACTAACATGCTTTGTTATTTTATAATGTGTGTTAAGCATTGTATTTGAGAAAGTATATATACAAATAATTTGCACTCAAGAAATATTTTGTCTTCCTCTAGGAAGGACTTACATTTGGCCTATGAGAATTTATACTCCAGGATGAGGGGTTCAGAGGATGGGCATTGGCACGCTAGGCTCACCTCAATCTAATTCCAGTGCAATAGTATAGAAATAAGACTGTGGAGCTGCAAGTACTTCATTCCATTCTAAGTTGCAGTATCCATGAAACCTGTGTAATTCTGCAGTTTCCTGGGGACCTTACTCAAAGTAACAGAGTTTATCAGAATTACCTACACTTGAGAGGACTTGGACTCCAAATAACTGTCCTCCTAGCCCATTATGCTGTCAAAAACCATTTTTCAGCTTCTCACGGGCACCTCAAGAATCAGAAAAACAAACCAGACCAAACAAAACATCCCTGAGGAAGAATGGCCCAAACACCAGACTAGTCAATAAGGAAAGCAGGTAGGTAGCAAAAAGTGTACCAAGTTAAAATAACACTTTTCAAATTCTTTTAATCATGTAAACTATACATGTTTGAGGTATACAAAGACTGTTTGTTTTTAGGAGATATTCTTGGCAAGTGTGGCTTAGGTTTGTCTTTTCTCTTTCCAGACAAGTAAGATATTTGCAGAAATTCAAGCCCTTCTTTGCTGAATGGTGTACTGCCCTTGCTGCTCATTTGCTCAGAAACGAGGAGGTCTCAGGGCCGCTTCTGGGCAGTAATGATGAGTGACTCACCGTGTATTGCTCTTCCAGGAGCTGGAATTGAAGGCTAAGCATACTGTAGGCATACAAGAGGAGTGTTTATCCAGATCCAGTGTAGAATTTTGTGGGAAATATAATTATTTACCAAACATTTCAAAAACTATTATTACAGATTATGCTAACAATAATGAATCTATTAATTTTAACTTTTTATATAATTGATTAAAAATAATTTCCCACTGAGATTAGCTATACAATAGACATGTGATACTTCCTTTGCTGCTCCTGAATCTGTTAAATAATATTCTTCATAAATCATGGTTACTACTGGGGAGCCCTTTCCTGCTGTGGGCTGCCGCAGAAAAATAGCACTTATATAGGGCTTATAGAGTACACAAAAGTACTCTGCTGGATATTTACAATATGGTCCCAAGGGATGCAGAGACCAGGAAGCATCTGCCAGGCAGTGGCAAAAACAATTGCAAAGCAAGATTCAAGCAAACAAGGGGTTCGTTTCTGCTGCCATTCATGTTCATCTCCAAGTATCACGGGTATATGTCATCTTCATTATTCCTAATCCTCAGCGTTTTACTGTACATTTTCTTTTCTGGCTTTCCATAATTAAAAACTCTTTCCTGTGTTGTGGGAAATTCTCCTTTCTTTTAGCCTCTGTGGGAGAAATGAGGTTCAGATGAGGGCTTTCCCAGGTTCTTTGCAGCTAGACACAAATATGTGACCTAGGCTTCGTTTGTCAAAAGCAATAACCTAAAACAGAAACTAGTGACTAAGAGAAAAAGGGAAAAGGGAGCAGTAACAATAACAGGTTTCCAGTGGCCCTGGTGGAAAAGCCACCATCATCTCTGCTTTGTGGCTGCAATGCAAAGCATGACATTGTGTTTTCAGTGCTGTCCCTACCATCCGGTTCTCCAGCATGATTTTGCCTAGGATGTTGGTGACCTAGATTCTAGTTGCTCTTGCCTATTTTCGGAATCTGATTTTCTAGTCCTTCACCCTGTGCTTTTGTTAGTTGCCAACATTGTTTTAATACATTTCTTTTCAGCTTAAGTCAGCCAGAAGTGATTTCTGTTGTTTATAATTATGGCTCATAAGCAGTTGCAAAAATCGCCATTATTACCTTCATTATCCTTAATAACCAAAGGTTAGCTCCATCTGAATTTATATAGCAGGTTCAGACATTTCAGATGTGCTAGAGTGGGTAAAACTGTAATTTTTCCAGAATATCTCGCCAGGCTTTAGTATATTTGCATATCCTCAGGAGTGGAGAGAAGTTCATCTCCATATCAATGGTTAATTACCTGGGCAACTAAGGGTGTGTCTGAACCTGAGAGTTTAAAGGGAGGGGCTGGCTTGCTTGCTTGCTTGCTGGCTTCTTCCAGAGCGGTGAAAGACTGCCCGGGACTGCAGCTTGTGAGCAATAAATGGGTTTTAAACTTTATTTCTCCCTTTGACTGATTTCGGTTTTTAGAGGTATTTTGCCCTGGGATTTCCTCTCCCCGGACTAACAGCTAGGTACCCTGCTAAACATTCCATGGGCATTTTCTCAAATAAGTCTTTCTGCAAAAATGGTCATTCAGCAATTCTGAGAAGTAGGTACCACAGTGAGCCTAATTTTAGCCTAATTTTTTAACAAAACTGAAGCTTGAAGATGCTAAGGAATTTGGCCAAAGTTAATAGTAGCAAAGATTTGAATTTAAACACGTTTAATTCCAATATTGCACTGTTTTCTGTTAGTAGTGATGCCAGGGTTCTTGTTTGCAGAGTCGAAGAATGAACTTAGCAAACACTCAAGGTAGGAGAGCCAGGGTAGAGGCTTTTATTTAGAGATACAGTGAGAGAATAGAGCTCCAGGCTCATGCCAGGAGGGGACAAGAGAGCCCGGGGTGATGCATCGTCTAGGGGATTTATAGGCGGGTGAGGATTTTTGGGAACTGAGGGCTTAAGGTGTGGACTTGTACCACCTGCCCTTCCCCTAAGGTGGGCTGGGTTGTTGTCTGTTTGCTAGGGCTGTTTACAGTGAAGTCATGGGTTATGCTGAGGTACCCTTCTTTATTTGCGGAACACTCAAACATTCCAGGCCAAGTTGCTCCTGGCCTTTTGAGTTTAACTGATCTCACTGATGTCTATATTCCTAGTCTGGTATCTTAACCCTAGATAATTAGTGTGACCTTTACTTTGCATAATGCTTAACAGAGTTTCAGTAGGGACTTCTTTACATTGTTACATTGCTTTAACTGTAAATATCCTGCCTTGCTTTTTCCAGAGGCCCTCACCCTACTCTGACTACACCCGAGGTCCCCATCTCAATAGCAGTCATTTCACTGGTGTTATTAGTCTAATTCCTCACTCCATAACAAACCTTATTTTTTCTAATCATTTTACCTTATGCTATTTTACTGCTATCACAATGTTTCCAGTCCTCATGAAATAATCATGGAAGGTACTGTTAGCCTCATTTTACAGATAAGAAAAGTTAGAGAATACCTGCGTTGTTGAAGGTCACAGGAAGTCAGTAGGTGGTAGAGACTGGGATTGAACCCAGATATTCTGACTCTAATTGAATCCAAATTTTATTATACTAGTAAAATCCTACAATAATTTTTCTCCCATTTCTAGTTAGGGATGACCCCTCTAATAATGTCAACTATGCTGTAAAACTGAGATATCAGGGTCCATCTGTTTTTCAGTTAGGTTTGTATTTCTAAAGGATTTGTAATTCTAATAGGCTTTCATTAAATACTTGTTGGAGTGATAAATTGAATCAAGTGATATCATATCCTTCAACCTTAAAGATGACACACTGTTGATATTTGTTGATTTTTTTTTTAATATATAGAAGTGTGGATTCCCTGAAAAATACCTCCTTTCCTTTAACCCTTTTAGAAAGTAATACTTAAAGCTAAAATGCAAACTCCTAGAAAAGAAAAAGATGGCATATTAAGTTGTTAACAGGGAAAAAAATAATGTATCCACAGACTAGGTTCATGGAAGGATTAATTTATAATAGTGAAAAATTGCAAATAACTTAAAATTTCTACATGAAGCAGAATAGCCTTACTTTAATTCATTTTTTAATATTCAGCATTTGTCTTTGGTCATTAAAAATATTACCTTGCTTAACATTTGGAAGTCGTTCATCCAAGTCCATGTAATCACAGGCACAGATCCTTAGTCAGCCTAAACCCTCTCCCAGTTGCATCTCCCACCTTGTTTCCTACAACCCTCCACCTACTTCACCGCATTCCAGCCACACTGGCTTTCTCAGTGCTCCTTGAATGTATCAATCATGCTTCAGCTTCAGGATAGTTGTGTTCAGTGAAGAAAGTTTGTTTGGTCTCACGTAAGCTCACTCTTGAATTCCTGTGGGATGTTTGCGAGTGTCCTATTGAAAAATAAACTCTTCTGAATAGAAGAGCTGAGCCCTGGTTGGACATGTCTAGGCTTTTTCTACCATTCCACAATGGGCATTCATTCTATTCCTTCTCATATTATGTTTGAATTCAGTGCTTCTTTCTTATGCTTCTTGACACTAGCCTGTGTTGTTTGGTCTTCCTTATTAATCACTTTTAATGTTAGCAAGTAGAATGCCATGTATTACATAAAATGGATTTTATGACCCATAGATGAAAATAGGTAGAAAGACATTTCAAAAAAAGAAAGAGACTCTGTAATACTATTTGATCATTTACCTGGAAGTAAAAGAAAAAGGGTTAAATTGGTTTACTTATCTTCTCTCCTGTACTATCTAAAAGGAACTAGAATAAGATTAGTACCCCTCCCAGTTGTCTTCCCTAGACAGGACTCCTTTCTGTCTTATCCAAGAACTGAAAAAGAAATCTGAAAGCTTAACCAAAACTGATGCAAAGTTAGTCTTGAATATGACTCATATGTAAGCCTATATATTACTTGAAAATGTGAAACAGAGCAGAATTACAAAACAAAAATTAATTTCATAAACAAATTAATTTCATTCAATTCTCTAATCTAAAACCAACATAAGGGCCATAATTGTACACAAATCAGGTAAATGGATTTAAGCAAAACAGAAAAGTAGAATATTGGATTTATAAGCAGACAAACCTATGTGAGATGTAGCCCCTCACCATGTACCAGATGTACGACCTTGAGCAAGATTCCTAGATGCTCTGAGCAACAGTTCTCATAAACATTGGGTTGCAAAAACAATAAATAGCTGCAGAAGAATTGAGTTATATTATAAAAATATCGTTATTTATAAGAAATACATGTTTTATCTTTGTCCCTATTCCTGGCACAGAGCTCCTAAAACCCTTGGTATTTCCTAAGAAGGCGAGTGATCAAGTTGTCTCTTGTTACATTAATGAGGTGATCTTCTGACCACATGGAAAGAAGGGGCTTATCTGCTAGGAGAACAAACCATGTGACTAGAAGGTGGGAATTTTCAATCCCACACCCTGACTTCAGGGGAAAGGAGAAGGGTGGGGTTTGAATCAATTGCCAATGAACAGTGATTTCATGAGCTTTCCCAGGTAACGAAGCCTCCATAAAAACCCCAAAGCAGGGCGTTTGGAGAGCTTCAGAGTTGACAAATATGTGTTGATACTGGGAAAGTGGGGCTTCTGGAGAGAGCATGGGAGCTCCATGCCCTTTGCATACCTTGCCCTATGCATCTCTTCCATCTGGCGTTTCCTGAATCACATCCTTTTATAATAAACCTAGTAAGTAAAATGTTTCTCTGAACTTGGGGCTACTCTAGCAAATTAACCAAACCCAAGGAAGTCATAGTGTTAGAATAACTAGATAACCAGACATGACCAGGGAGGGGGATGTGGACTTCAGCCCACTGGTTGTTTACATTCTAAATATTCCACATAAAGTATTCACAGGGGATGAGAAGAGTGAGAATACAGATAACAGACTGGCCAAAACTGGCCGGTTCCAACATGGAAGAGAAGTTGACCTAAACTCCACCCCAAAAGCCATTATACATTCATTAACATAGTAAAAATCATGTTTTTGTCATTCGCATGGTAAAAATCACACCTCCCCAGGCCATGGTAGTTCAGTGAGAGCCAAATATAACCAAAATTCCCTTTGACTGACGTGAGGGTGGAGCAAATACAAACTCTGAAAAAAACTCCACCTGTTCCCTTTGAAACCTAACTCCACTTAGTGAATATTCATCTCCCTTTACATAAAAAGTCTCCCTATCGATTCCTCAGAGGAATGCCCTCTGGGTCTTCTGCACCCAACTCTCAGGCTTGAGCTGTTTTATTGCCTCTCTCTAAACTCTTTAATGGCTTTCTTTGCATGCACTCTTGAATTCTTTCTTGCAGTAAGACCAAGCACCCATCTCTGGTAACAGAAACTCTGGTCTATAGCCAATCAGAAACAACCTGGGCTGTGACTAGCATCTGAAATGTGTGTAGGTGGGGTGAGCAGTTTTGTGGAACTGAGCTCTCACTCTGTGGAATTTGATGCTATCTTCTGGTAGTCAGTGTCAGAATTGAATTTAACTGTATAACACTCAGCCGGTGTCCAAAAATTACTTCACGGTGTGGGGGGACCCCCCTGCCACCCAACAGTGGAATTGGATCCTAGAATCCTTATTAGTTATTTATTACCACATGATACATCCAAAGCATCTTCTCTCCTGGTAGTTTGACCTTCCTGTATATAAATCTGCTACCATAGACTCTGACCTATACAACACTCTGTGATTTTAAATTTGCTTCATAAATAGGCCCATTATAAATTGCCTTTATAATACATATGTCAACAATCTTCAATCTTTAAAAGCACTCTTTCTGGATTAAAAAAATAATCTCATGTCCTCTATCATTGTTTGCACTTTCAAAATATATCAAGTATGGTGATTACTTCAATAATGAGGGCAAAATTTATTGGGTAGATTATCTGCCTGTCTTCCTTCCTTGTATCCATACCATTGTTTTCTTGTATCCGTTTCAGTAAGTTGTGATTTTCTAAGAATTTTTCCCTTTCATCTAAATGTTCAAGTTCTTTATTATATCTCCTTCAATTTTGTTTAATGTCTGTCAAATCTCTAATGAGGTCCCCTTTTCCATTTCTGATAGTTTCTGTGTGGGGTGTGTGCGTGTGTAGTGCATGCATATGTATACCTCAATGGTTCTCACCTGAAGTCTTATCAATTTTATGGTCTTTTCAAACAACCAACTCTTTGCTTTGTTGATCCTTATGTGATATGGTTCTCTATTGAATTTCTGCTCATATCTTTACATTGTCCTTGTTATATGTACTTTGGGTTTAATTTGGTGTTATTTTTCTACATTCTTATGATGGATGCTTGGCTCTTTATTTCTCAGTTTTTCTATTGATCTATACGAACTTAAAGCTCAAATTTCCCTAAGTACTGCATTAGGTGCCTCCCACACATTTTGATATGTATTTTTATTATCTTACTAAGTATTACATACAGTATTAAGCACTTTGTATGGATCATTTGATTCAACACAATTCCGTGAAATTAAAGAAAGGAAACCAAGACTCAGAGGTTATGTAGCTGGCCATAGCCCCACATGGTGGTGGGATGGGTGGGCGATCCAAAACCAGTACTGGAATCCAATTCTGAAGTACTTGGAGTTTATACATTTATGGCATTGCCAAAAACCTCTTTAGGGAACAGTTTTATCATGTACATGGCAAATATGTTTTGTTTTTTTCTATTCATTTGCTCTGCAAAACCCAATGTGTTAATTTCTCCTTACCCAGGAATGATTCCGCATTGATGTTGCAACTTTGTCCTACAGATCTGAAGAACTAGTGCCTGTGTTGTGGTGCTCATTAAAAAAAAGTTGATTTCCTCTATTTATTGGAGGAAAAACATCTGACTGGGAATGTGAATTGAGAAGAGATCCCCATTGCTTGAAAGAGAAGGAAGGAGGAAAGGAAGGCAACAGAAAAAAATCACACTTGCAAATCATACCACTCTAACACTTTCATTGTCCAACAAGACAGAAATGCTTGAGCAGTCTTACTTTCTAGTATGCTGGTGACTTCTCCACAGGGACTTTATCGAATTTGTTCATTGCTGTATGTTTAACACTTAGTACAACATAGGTTCTCTGTAAATATTAATAAATGAATTAATAAACACATATGTAAATTATACTAGTGAAGGAATTATGGACTTGTTTTTATTTAAATCATATAAAGGTACAAAGAGTAGACAAAACTTTGAGCTCTAAGACTGGTGAACTACAAAACGGACTTCTCTTTTTTGCTTCAAACTTACTTTCAATCCCAGTTTCAAAGTCTCAGTGAATTAGCTGGTGTTACTGTGTGATAACAAGGCAACCTCACCCTCTGAAATTTCCAACTGGAAATTTATCTTCAGGGTTTCCTCCATAGCTTGCAATCCGCAAATTACGTAAGTTATCCAGGTACCACTATGAACTTGAAATGGTCTCCAGAGAGAACTATCCTAATCGCCTTCTTGTACTGCTAGTACAACTGTAAGGAATTACGGTCAGTCCTTTATTGAAAAATGTATGAAACAAGATAATAAAAAGTGGGATTTGTACAATCAATCATTTTGACCAGGTATGGAAGGAATAAACATAGATCACCTAAAAGGCTAGCACATTGACTAACAGCACCATCATCAGTTATTTTTATGGGAACCACCAGTTCATCTTTTTTGCTGAACATGTGCTATTGCAGAAAACAGAATCATTCCATCTTATTTTGTTGTTGCTTTATTATTATTTCTTTAAATCACAGAAGTTTGAGATTGGCTTGGTAATACAAAAAGCCCAACTTTGAAATATATGTAAATACAAATCTTGTGCAGTGACTCTGAAATAACTTTCCATTATTTTAATGATATTTATAATGCTTCAATCATTCAAATAACAGCATATGAGAAATTAGTAGATATTGTGCAGACTTTGATATTGAAAGCTTGGGATTTAAATTTAAATTGGCAAAGAACCTTATATAGGCATGAGGACTGAAAATGAAATTGCAGAAATACATTTAACTTTTCAGATCCTTGCCAGTTTTCACTCCTCATATCAGTGAAAAAAGGGAAAGTCATTTAACTGAATAAAAAAGATTTCTTAGAGGAGCTTACTGTAATTGTGGGGAGCTGCCTTAGATTCTCTAGGCAGCAGATAATGGAATATCATGGACACTTTGAGCTCTTTTGTTCCCTTTTTTGTCAGTCCTAATGCTGATTTAGAAGTTTCATTACTGAATCAAATGAAAAGAGTTAGAAACATTCAGATTTGTGGTACCTGGAAGCATGTAAATGATTCTTAAAACAAAAAAAAGCTTTATTGAAGTATAATTGTAATGCAGTACACTACATGTATTTAAAGTTTATGATTCCATAAGTTTTGACATATCTATACACCCATGAGACCCTAGCACGATCAGTTATTCAAACATTTTCATCATCCACAAAAGTTGTTGCCTCATGCTCTCTTGCAATCCTTTATGCTCCCCATCACCAGGCAATAATTAATCTGTTTTCTGTCACTGCTTTGATTTGCATTTCTAAATAGAGTCATAGAATCATACAGTATATATTCTTTTCTGCCTGACTTCTTTCATTCCGCAAAGCTGAGATTCATTCATGTTGCGTGTATTAATAGTTCATTCCCTTTTATTGTGTTTCCAAAGTGATTGTACCATTTTATAATCCCAGCATCAGTATGTGAGTTCCAGATCTTACATATCTTGTCCATACTTGTATGGCCCATCTTTTTATTTATAGCCACCCTAAAAGATATTTATTTGTTTCCCATTGTGCTTTTAATTTACATTTGCCTATGACTACTGGTATTGTGTATCTTTTCATGTATTTATTGATTCAAATTTCCTGCCCAGTTTTTAAAAAATGGGTCATTTCTTTTTTTATTGAGTTTTTAGAATTCTACTATATATTCCATATGCAAGTCCCTTATCAGATACATACTTTACAAATATTTTCTCCCAGTAGCTTTACTTATCATTCTCTTAACAGATTCTTTTGAAGAGCAAAAAGTTTTTTTTAATTTTGATGTTCAAATTAAAAATTTAGCTTTTAATGGATCATGTTTTGATGTTGTATCTAAGAAATCTGCATAACTCAAGGTCACATAAACTTTCTCCTGTTTTCTTGTAAAGTTTTATAATTTTAGGTTTTATATTTAATTCTGCAGTCCATTTTGAAATAAATGTCTGTATATAGTGAGGTATGGATCAAAGTTGGCTTTTTTGCATATGAATATCCAATTGTTCAAGTACAATTTGTTGAAAAATTATCCTTTTTCCCAAGAATTGTCTTTTGCATCATTGTCAAAAGTCAGCTAATCATTCATGAGTGGATTCATTTATGTGTGTTGCTGTTTTGTTCCATTCATCTATCTTTATGCCAAAACCATACCATCTTGATTACTATAGCTTTATAATAAGCCTTAAAATTAGATAGTGTCATTCTCCAACATTTTATTTTGAAGTTATTTTTTGTCTGTTATAGGTCCATTTTGAGTCAATAGTGATATTAGAATCAGTTTGTCAAATTCTAGAAAAAAGTCTTCTGCTATTTTGATTGGTTGGAGATAACTGACATCTGAACAATATTAACTTTCCTGACCTGTGAACAAGACATAGCTCCTTGTTTTTGCAAGTCTTTGTAAATTTTTCCAAGAAATGTTTTATAGTTTTCATTATAACAAGGCTTTGACATAATAAGTCAAATTCATCCCAAAGAATTTCATATTTTTGTTATTATAAATAGTAATACTTTCTTAATGTCAATTTCTGATTGTTAATTGATTGTATATAGAAATATAATTGATCTTTGTTGATTGTTTTTTTTTTTTTGATTGTTTTATCCAGCAAACTTGCCAAACAATTATTATTTCTGGTAGTTTTTTTGTAACTTCCATCAGGTTTCCTACAAAGACTCTTATGTCAGTGGCAGATACAGTTTTCCTTTTTCCCTTCCAACCTGAATGCCTTTTTAAATTTTTTAACCTGATGTCACTGTATAGAGCCTGCAATACAGCGTCTCACTGAAGTGGTGGGAGCAGACATCCTTGTCTTATTACACATCTTAGTGGGAAAGCATTGAGTCTTTCATCATTGCATAAAATGTTCGCTATTGAGTTTTTGTATATGCCATCATCTTCTGCTGCTTTGCTGAGAATTTCTATCAGGAATGGATCGTGAATTCTGTTAAATCCTCTTGGTCTGTTGAGATGATTGTATTTTTTTCTTTTATCGTTAATATGGTGAATTAGATTGATTTTTATGTTAAACCACCTTGGATTCCTAGAAAAAAAAAACCATTTGGTCACAATCGATTAAGCTTTAATGATATTGGATTCAAGTGGCTAAAATTTTGTTTAGAATGTTTGCGTGTATGTTTATGAGGGCTATTGGTCTATAGATTTATTTAGGAGGTTTTTGTCTGGCTTTGGTAACTAGTGTCATAGAATGAGTTGGGAAATATTCTGCCTCTCTTCCATTTACTAGACGACTTTGTGTCAAATCCCAGTAAAAAAAAAACAGTAAATGGCATGAATACAATTCACAGAAAAGAAATATAAACATTTTTTAAATATTTCATAAATTTTCACCATTACTCATCACATAAGGTATGAAATTCATATTATAAGCTGCTGTTATCACCTATAACATTAACAAAGACCAGAGTTGAATAAACTACTGTGTTAGTGAAGGTATGGGTCAACAGTGACATTCTTCTTTGATTGATGAGGTGGTAATTTGGTTCAACATACATGTAGGTCAATTTCACAATATTTCCCGATTTAAATATGCATACACCTTCACCAGCAATTCCGTTCCTAGGAATTTATCCAAAAGATTTACTCACAGGAATATTACATATAATTTCATGAAAGCATCCTAGTGATAATAAAAGACTAGAAACAACAGAAATATGCATAAATAATCACCTGGTGAAATAAATAATCCATAAGACAATAGAAAACAAGGAAATAGCATAAAATAACTGAACAATTTGCATGTATTAAGATATGACCTCTGTGATATATCAGAAAAGCATTGTAAAGAGCAATGTTCATAGTACATTAATATTCACGTTAAACATTAAAGGCATTTCATTTATATGTTTTCATGTATACATTGACAACCTCACCAATAACACTGATGGTCATTAGGTAGAGGTACTGGGTACCAGGGACCAGGACTAAGAGGAAGGCTCAGTTTTCCTGGATGCCTTTTTTGTAACTTTAGATTTATGTTTATGGTCATCAAAAACTTATTCAAGTAAATGAAAAATCAAAAAAGAAAAGTAATGCATGTATGTATTCGTCATCTATGATCACTCAGTACTTAGAGAAAAATGTCAAGGAATTTATTCATGGGTTTTTCCTTCTATTTCAAGAATATTGATCCCTAAATTCACTACACTGTGTGTGTGTGAATTTATTTCTCTGCTTAAATAAAGTAGATGTTGTACTTATTCAAATATATTCAAAGATTTCTTAATCATTGATTTATCTCAATTAGTAATTCAGACATTTAAAATCAATTACCAACATCAAATCAAAATATTAATTTTGATAAAAAGACCAAATTTCATTTAGTTTTTGTCATTTTATGCTCACGTTTTAGATTTGTTTTTCATTAAAATAAAATTACTTATAAAAACTTATAATTAGTAATCAATTGACCTGCAATAAACTGCATATATTTAAAGTGTATAGTTTCATAAATTTTAATATATGTACACCCATGTAACCATCACTGCAATCAAGATATTAACCATATCCATCATCCTTGAAAGTTTCCCTAACCCCCTTGTGATTCCTCTTTACTTCTGTGTCTCCTCATTCCCCAAGCAACCTTGATATGCTTTCTATCACCATAGATTAGTTTATATTTTCTAGAGTTAAATAGAAATAGAATTATATTGTATGGGATTTTTTTGTCTGGCTTCTTTATATTTAATAATAATACAATTATTTTCAGAGTCTTCTGATGTTGCATGTGCCAATAATCCTTTCTTCTTTATTGTGGAATAATATTCCATTGTATGGGTAACCACAATTTATTCATCTGTTCCCCTGTATACAGACATCTGGGTTTGGACCAGTTTTTGGCTATTGCAAACACAGATGCCATGCTGTGAGCATTCATGTCTAAATCTTTGCATGGATATATATGGACATATATTCTGAATGAAAGTCCTTTATAAGACATATATTAAACAAATATTTTACTCCAGTCTCTGGCTTTATTTTTTCATTCACCTTGCTTTTCTCATATATTGTGAAGGTTATATGTTAATACACAAAAGTTTTCCTATTCTTTTAAGCTATTGCCTTGTTCTTACATCATAAAAAGTACAATGTTTATAACATGTTAATATTTGCATAAAACATTAAAGGGCCTGCATTCATTTGTCTCATGTATGCACAGACTACCTTACCAGTAATATTGTTGGTCATTGGGTAGAAATACTGATACTGGGTTCCAGAACTTTTATACCACCTGAAAAAGAATATCCACTCCCATTAACAGGCATTGCCTATTACCACCTCCCTCCAGCCACACTAATCTACTTCCTACCTCTATATATTTGCCTATTCTGGACATTTCACATAAATGGAATTTTATAATATGTGGCATTCATGTCTGGCTTCTTTCACTTAAGTTAATCTTTTCAAGATTAATCCATGTAGTAGCATGTCTCATACTTAATTTCTTTTTATGACTGAATAATATACCATTGTATAAATATACTGTTTTACTTATCCATTGACATTTATTTTTATTCCACTATGAGATTTTTATGAATGATACTTATATAAGCACTTGTGTACAAATTTTTGTGTCATTATATGTTTTTTAGTTCTCTTGGGTATATACTTAAGAGTGGAACTGTAGGTATCCCTCTGTTCAATATTTTGAGGAGCTATCAAACTGTTTTTTCACATTGGCTTCATCATTATGTACTACTAGCAGTGTATGAGGTTTCCAACCTAGCCACATCATCACCAGCACTTGTTATTGTGTCTGATGACGATAATGATAGCCATCCTAGTGAGTATGAAGTATTTCACTGTGGCTTGGAACTGTTTCCTTAATGGCTAATGATGTTGAGCATCTTTTGATGTGCTTTTTGGTCATTTATATATCCTCTTTGGAGTAATATCTGTTCAAATTATTTGCCCATTTTTTCATTGGGTTGTCTTTTTATTGTTGAGTTGTAACAATACTGAGCATTAGACTCTTCTGATCAGATAAAGGATTTACAAGTATTTTTCCCCATTCTTTGGGCTAACTTTTCATTTTCTTAATAGTAAACTCCAAAGCACAAGATTTTCATCTTGATGAAGTCAAATTTATTTTTTCTTTGCTTGTGCTTTTGGTGTCATATCTAAGAAATCATAACCTATATCAAGGTCTTAAAGATGTGTGCCCAAGTTTTCAGACTTTTATAGTTCTAGCACTTACTTTTAGGTCTTTGTTCCATTTTGAGGTAATTTTTAAATGTGGCATGATGTAGGGAGGTCCAACTTAATTATTTGGCATGCCACAATCTAGACATCCCAGCATCATTTGTTGAAAAGACTATTCTTCTTCAGTTGAATTGATTTGGTGCCCTCTTAAGAAGTAATTTGACTATAAATAAATGGGTTATTTCTGTACTCTTTTCTGTTTCATTGATCTATATGTCTAGCCTTATGACAATACCCTCACAGTCTTGATTTCTGTAGCATTTTAAGTTTTGAAATTGGGAAGTATGACTCCTCCAACGTTTCTCTTTTTCAAAATCATTTGGCTGTTCAGGGTCTCTTGAATTTCTGTACAAATTTTCGTGCTGGTTTGCCAATTTCTGCAAATAAGCAAGTTGAGATTTTGATAGGGATTGCACTGAAACTGTAGATTAATTTGGTGAGTATAACCATTGTAGCAAGTCTTCCCATCTATGAACATGAGATATCTTTGCTTTAGACATCCCATGTCTAAATAACCCACAAACTAAAAACATTTAGTTTTTCCTTTACTATTTTTCCATGACAATTTGTATTTTTCATTGAACAAGTCTACACATTTGTGGTTAAATTTATTTCAAGTATTTTATTCTGTTTGATTATATTATAAATGGAATTATTTCATACTATTATTTTCAGAGTGCTATTGCTAGTATATAGCTATACATTTGATTATTCTATATTGAGCTCATTATTCTATAAACTTGCTGAAGTGTTTATTAGCTATAATAGTTTTATGTGTTTATTCTTTAGGACTTTAAATATATAAGACCAAATCGAGATTGTTTTACTTCTTTCTTTCCAATTTAGTACCTTTTATTTTACTCATTACACTGGCTAGAACCTCCACTGAAATGTCAAGTAAAAGCGGCAAGAATGGACTTCCTGTCATGGTCCTTATTAAGGGGGAAGTTTCCAGTCTTTCACCTTTAAGCATGATACTATCTGTAGGATTTTTTATAGGTGCCCTTTATCAGGTTGAGGAATTCCTGTTTCTAGTGTGTTTAGTGTTTTATCATGAAAGAGGGTTGTGCTTTTTCAAATGCTTATTTTGCATTAACTGAGATGGTCATGTGGTTTTTGTACGTAATTCTGTTAATATGCTATATTGCATTGGTTGATTTTCATATGCTGAGCCAGTCTTGCATATCTGAAATAAATCTTACTTGGTGGCAGTGTAAAATCTTTTTTTGTGTTGCTGGATTTTGTTTTTTATTACTTGTTGAGGATTTTTGAGTCTATATTCATGAGGGATATTGATCTGCAATGTAATTTTTTTTCTTGTATTATACACTGTCTGCTTTTAGTCTCAGGGTAGTAATGTCCTCATAGAATGAGATGGGAACTGTTCCCTGCTCTTATATCTTTTTGAAAGAATTTGTAAAGAACTAGTGTTAATTCATCTTTTTCAATATTTAGCAGAATTTACCACTGAAGCCTTCTGGTTATGGGCTTTTCTTTGTGGAAAATTTTTTTGTTACTAATTCAATGTCTTTTCTCATTATAGGGCTCTTCAGATTTTTTGTCTCTTTTTTTTTCTTTGTATATTTCAGTAATTTGCACCTTTCTAAGGATTTGTACATTTTCTCTAAATTATCTAATATGTTGATAAACAATCATTCCCTTATAATTCTTTCTATAGAATAATTTTTTGAAAGATACTTTCATTAGGCATAGATTTCTTAGCTGATATTTTTACTTCCAGTACTTTAAAGATGTCTTTTCAGTTGAATGATTATATTGTTTCTGTTGAGAAGTCTGCTATTATCTTTAATTTTTGTACATAAGATTTTCTTTATTATTGGTTTCGAGCAACTTGATTGTGATGTGTCTCAGTGTAGTTTTCTTCTTGTTCCTTGTGACTAAGAATTTTTTTAGTTTCTTGGATCTATGGGT
Source organism: Smutsia gigantea (assembly GCA_032199065.1). Taxonomy (NCBI): domain Eukaryota; kingdom Metazoa; phylum Chordata; class Mammalia; order Pholidota; family Manidae; genus Smutsia; species Smutsia gigantea. Next base: position 5,830 of record JAVSCE010008262.1, on the reverse strand, counting down.
TTATAGTTTCCATCAAATTTTGGAAGTTTTCAACCATAGTTTAATATAATGTTTTTGTTCCTGACCCTTCCTCTCCTTCAGAAACTTCTACTTACCTATTAGGCCACTTCAGTAGTCCCACTGCTCACTGATAGTCTTTTTGTTTCCTAGTCTTTATTTTTACCGTGTGTTCCATTATGGATGGGTTCTATTGATGCACCTTCAAATTCTCTAATCTGTGCTGAAATATTTAATCTGCCCTTAACAAATAAGCTTAATGTATTTTTCATCTTAATCATTGCTGTTTTCATTTCTAGAAGTTCGATTTGATAAGTTTTTATATCTCCTATGTTTCTACTTAGCTTTTTGAAAGTATACACTGTAATTATAATTTTAATGTCCTTGTCTACTGATTCTTAAATGTGTGCCAGTTCTGTCCCTGCTTCCAACTCTATGTGAGAGTCAGGCACCTTAACTTTTAATCCTTTTGCTTGGTTCTCTCTCTCATCTCAGGTAATATTCTTATACACATGCTCTGATCAGTACTCTGCTGTATACTCTGTAATTGTCTCTCTACCATATTTTTCCTCTCAGGTACTCTGTCCTGTAAACTCTAATTGCCTTGGTTTCTTTGGACTCTAAACTCTGTCCCCTCAGCTCAAGGAATCTGTTGGGTTCTGCTTGAGTTTCTTCCCACTGCCCTATGGCCTAGAAACTCATCTTAAGGCAATAAACTGAGGCAATCACAGGATTCACATTATTTGTTTCTTGATTCTCAAGGATCACTGTTCCTCATCACCTGATGTTCAGTGTCTTGAAAACTGTTTTTATATATTTTCTGTGGTTATCTTTAAATATTTCAGGTGGGAGGATAAATATTCCTGCTGTATCATATAGGCTAGGATCAGTTTAAAAAATAGCTCTTTTTGAATAGTATTTCAAACATACCATGGGCCCAGGGCCTCCACATTTCAGAAACATAACATAAATCAAATATATTTTTATTCCTATAGTTGTATTATCTTTTATTCATCCAAGCATTCATCCATTCAGTATTTAATAAACACTTGAGTGTCTATTAGTGTGAGGCCTTCTCATGGTAACTGAATATAGTGGGGGACAAAACCACATCTATCTTTCACCTTAATGAGGCTTATTGCCTAATGAAGGAGAAATATATTTCCAAGTTCTAAGATCAATACTCTGAAAAACAGGAATATGGTCCTATGAGCCTATTTGTAAAAAATGAACCCACTGTGATGACTTTGTAATGTGTCGATGTGACTAGAATGAGCCACATTTCCAGCATTCACATGTCATACATCTCCAGTCAGGGTGAACTACAGGGAAGATTCTGAGAAGGTTGAGGGTAAAAGAGAAGTAGTACCCATTATCTAGTTCTTGCACATATTTTTTTTCTGATCTGCTGACTCTGTTTTCATGAAACAGGAGCTGGACTTGAAACTGGTCTTCCTTTCTCTGGATCCTTTTTGGCTTCTCCAGCTTCTCAGCAAGGTATGTGTTTAGTTTTGTGCTGAAGGACCCTGGCTTCTACAGGGCACAGTTGTCCCCAAGGTCAGAGACAAGAATTGATGGCGTTTTAGTCTGCCTTGTGTGGTTCCAGCTTGAGTTGGTGGTTTCTAGCCTGCTGAACTACTTTACATCCATCTTCCCTTCCCAGAAAACACAGAGACAACAGTCTTACAGAGACTGCTTAACCTCCACAATTGCTCAAGGCCAATTCCCTGTTAAAAATCCCTTATCCTCAACTTTGCCCTTATTAAAATTTCAGAATAACAGGAAAAATCCCTCTCAAGATCTTGTTACATTTTATCCCGAAGGCAAGATGGAGCTATTGAAGGATTTTAGGATGGGTCATAACATAGGATTTGCATTTTAGAAAAATAGCTCTGCCTCCAATAAGAAAGCCATAATGGAGACAAGTGCCAAGCTGTTTGGTTAAGATGCTCTTAGAGCAATCCAGGGCACAATATGAAAAAAAAGCATGGAAAATGAAGAAGCTGTGATAGATATTAGGAAGTAGACTATGGGTAAAATTGCAGTATTTCCAGAATCTATCACCTGGCCTTAGTGCATCTCCATATCAGTAGGTGTGTCCAAGAGGTGGAGAGTAGTCCATCTCTATATCAGTAGGTGATTATGTGGGGGAGTGAGAGCATATCTGGACCAGAGAGGTTGGGTGGGGTCCCTTTTTGCAGCTGGGTTGCAGGAGACTCAGGCAAGCAGAAGTGGATGACTGCTTGTGAACAATAAATGGTTTCTCCCGCTTTATTTCTCCCTTTGACTGATTTCAGTTTCAAAGGCAGTTTGCCCCAGGCTGGGAACATAGTTTTGCCCCAGAGTTACACAGACTCAACAGATTTTGGTGAACCTTAATGTATGTCAGCTCATAAAGTATTTGCATTTTGAAGGAGAAAATAAGAGGTTGTGGGTAAAATTACAATATTTCCAGAATCTTTCGCCTCACCTTAGGCCATCTCCGTATAAGTAAATGCTTACAAGGGGCAGGGGAAGAGGCGAGAGTGTAGGTGGGGACCAGAGTGGTTTTTTTTTTTCTTATTCTCAGCAAGGACAGTGAGAGATGCGGGAAGCTGTTAGGCAGAAAAATAGATAAGGAGAATAGGCCAGTAAAACCCACTAAAAGGGACTCAGTTAACCGGATAATACTAGAGAGCCAGAAAAGACTTACAGAGTTAATGAGTTAATCAGCTGAAACTCCAAAGACCAGGAGTAACTTGGAATGCCCAAATATTCCTCAAATAAAAGGATCTGAGCACAGCCCATTCATTGCATCAGATCATGCCATTGTAAGATTTACTTTAGCCTGCTAAAAGGCCCAGCTTATTCTTTAACTTAACCTTATATGCTGTTTCTTTTTCCTCTTCCAGCCCCTAATCAAGTAATTTGCAACCTGGGCAGGAAACAAGCATCATGATTAATTTAGCAAACAAGCCCAGATATAAACAGCATAGTAAAAACAGAAAAGATTCCACCTTAAAAGCTAAGATTGCATTTTAAAAGCCAAGAAGTTAAGAAGAATCTTAACAGATTCTTTAGCAAACAAACAATAACTCAGCCCCACCTTGGGGGCAAGGCAGGCAGTCTTGATTGATACGTTCCCAGAGGGATGCTGCTATCTTGAGAAGGAACCAATCAGTAAATTTCTTGTGTTAATTTTGCAGAATTACCTGGAGGACTGATAATAGAAGAGAAGACACATAATGTCTCTCTTCAAAGATAAACATCTTGAGACCACTTAACAACTTAACAAGTCTAACTCCAAGCCCTTTTGTCACATTCCTGAAAAATCTTTAAAAGGGGGAACCCCCAATCCTTCAGTGCACTCCTCTCTGAGGACGCCTGCACTTCCTCTCTCTTTAAGTGTGTAACTTAAAACTTACTCTGCTTCACTACTGTTTCTTTGCCCTTCAAGTCTTTGTTGTGGCAGGGACAAGAACTGAGGAAAATAAACAACCGCCCCCCCACCCCCACCCCCAACAAAGCAGGAGTAGACGAACAGAGCCAGGGTTCTTGTAAGCAATAAAAGGTCTTCTCCCCATCTGGTTTTTCCTTTGACTGATTACAGTTTCAGTGGTTTGTGGTTTATTTGCCCTAGGCTGGGAACACATTCCCCCTACAACCTCCACCCTGAGTTACAGACATGAAAACATATCTTAGGGGTATGCAGGGCTCCAAGACTTCTAAGTAGGAAAAACATTTAGGACACAGTTGTCTTACAAATATCTCCCAACAGCTCTGCCTCACCCTAATTCTAAAACAGATTATAGAGCTCCTTAGAAATTTTGGCTCTTGCACCAGCACCTTCTGCATCAACAACTTGTTACAATGAAGAATGTCAGGCCCCACCTGTAACTTCCTGAAGCAAAATTGCATCTTAATGAGATCCCCAGATGAGTCACACGCACATTAGTTGGAAAGCTCTGCAAAGATTTTAGCAGGCTGCCATTTGCGACAACACGAATGGACCTTGAGGGCTTTATGCTAAGTGAAATAAGTCAGACTGAAAGACAAATATCCTATAATGTCATTTATATATGGACTCTTTTCAAAAAGCTCATTTTAGTGAGAACAATTTTGTGGTTATTAGATACAGGGGGGAGGTGATAAGTGAAATGGGTAAAAGGAATCTAAAGGTATACATTTCCAGTTATAGAAAGATAAGTTCTGGGATGTAATGTATAATATGGTGACTATCACTAATAGCATTGCATTGCATATTTAAAAGTTGCTGAAAGTAAATATTTAAAGTTTTCATCATAAAAAAATAATTTTATAACTATGTGTGGAGACAGATGTTAACTAGACTTACTGTGGTGATCATTTCACAATATATACTAATACCAAATCATTATGTTATACCCCTGAAACTAATAAAATGCTATATCCCAGTTATACCTCAATTAAAAAAATAAGTGACATTAAAAAAGATTAATGATTCTAGCAGCCTGGAGCATCCTTTTCTAAATCATATTTTGCTCTCCCAACCACTTAAAATTTAACATCCCAGACCAGAGGGGAAATGGCTTGCTATAGAAATGTTTAAAATACTCCCTCCCTACTCTCAGGGCATCAGGTAAAAGCTTCACATTCTTCTTTACACTTATTATCCTTGAACTATTTTAGCTTCTTCCGACTTGTTGGAGCAGGTGGGACTCCTGCCTGTGATATCACTACTTGTAATTTCCAAACATCACAACAGCCATGGCTGTCAGTGGGATTTTCCAAAGCATTTGGCATCCAGCAGATTTAGCATAACTTTGGCAATGCTAATAATAAAAGACCTCCCTTTGCGATCTCCCAGAAGCAGATGTAAAACATTATCCAGTTATAGCTAGATTAAAGAAGTTTCTGCTGAAGGTGTTTTTCCCCTTTTGTTATTTCCTTTTTCTGATAGTGAGCAGAGACTAGATGAAGCTCTTTGTATCTCTGAATGCTGTTAAACAGACTAAAGATGAGGACTGGGCTTAGGAGTTAGGATGCTGTGTTGTTGGCCAAGCCCTGGGTCTCCCCTCCCAACTGATAGCAGTGTTGCTGGGGTTCTTGTTCACGAAGCTGAAGAATGAGCTTCACAAACACTCAAGGTAGGAGAGCAAGGTACAGGCTTTTATTTAGAGATAAAGTGAAAGGACAGAGCTCCTGGCTCATGCCAGGAGGGGACAAGAGAGTCCGGGGTGGTGCATTGTCTAGGGGTTTAATAGGCAGTTGAGGATTTTTGGAAACATGAAAAAAAGCTTAGGGGTGTGGACTTATTAAGTGGTCCCTGAATATTTAGATTAACACAAGCAACTTCCTGCTCTGATGATTTCTCCCTGAGATACCAGCATCTTGGTCTGGGAGCTTATCAAACAAGGCCACCTGCCTGTCCTCCAAGCTGGACTGAGGTATTGTTCGCTAAAGAGTAAATTAAGAATTTCTAACGTCTTAACTTCTTGGGTATTAAAATGTAATCTTATCTTTAAGGTGGAATCCTTCTTGCCTTTTACTATGTTGTTTATGCCTGGGCTTACTTGCTAAATTAGTTGCCCAGTTTGCAAAATCACTTCATCAGATCTGAAGGAGGAAAGACAGCACATGGGCCTGGGCCTTTCAGCATTCTAAAGTGAATCTTACACATGATTATAAATGATTAGCATAATAAAAACTGCTAGTTTTCTTTAACTGGGGAATATTAACTGATCTCACTAAAGAATGACCCTAGAGTTTAATGTTTAAGACAGAGTTTTGGTAGGGGGTTTCCTTGTATGTAGTTACATTGCTCTGACTGCAAAAGTCCTGCCTCGCTTTTTCCGGAGGCCCTCACCCTACTGTG
>JAVSCE010008261.1:0-37377 GCA_032199065.1 Smutsia gigantea | reverse complement strand
AGGCCATGGAGGTGCGCAGATCTCCCAACACAAGGGACCCAAGGAAGACAACAGCAAGACATATAGTAATTAAAATGGCAAAGATCAAGTATAAGGACAGACTATTAAAAGCAGCCAGAGAGAGAAATAAGATCACATACAAAGGAAAGCCCATCAGGCTACCATCACACTTCTCAACAGAAACCTTACAGGCCAGAGGGAGTGGCATGATGTATGTAATGCAATGAAGCAGAAGGGCCTTGAACCAAGAATACTTTATCAGGCAAGACTATCATTTAAATTTGAAGGAGGGATTAAACAATTCCAGATAAGCAAAAGCTGAGAGAATTTACCTCCCATACACCATCTCTACAGCGTATTTTGGAGGGACTGCTATAGACGGAAGTGTTCCTAAGGTTTAATAGCTGTCACCAGAGGTAATAAAACCACAGTAAGGAAAGTAGAACAGCTAATTACTAAGAAAACGCAAAAATTAAAATAACTCTCTCCAAAGTCAATCAAGGGATGGACAAAGAATACAGAATATGATACCAAATATATAAAGAATGGAGGAGGTAGAAAAAGGAGGAAGAAAAAAAAAGAACCTTTAGATTGTGTTTGTAATAGCATATTAAGTGAGTTAAGTTAGACTCTTAGATAGTAAGGAAGTTAACCTTGAACCTTTGGTAACTATGAATCTAAAGCCTGCAATGTCAATAAGTACATACCTATTGAAAATCACCTTAAATGTAAATGAATTGAATGCACTAATCAAAAGACATACAGTCACTGAATGGATAAAAAAACAAAACCCGTCTATATTCTACCTAGAAGAGACTCAGTTTAAACCCAAAGACATACCCAGACCAAAAGTGAAGGGATGGAAAATAATATTTCATGCAACTAATAGGGACAAAAAAGCAGGAGTTGCAGTACTTCTATCAGACAAAATAGACTTCAAAACAAAGTCACAAGAGACAAAGAAGGACATTACTTAATTATAAAAGGGTCAATCCAACAGGAAGATATAACCAGTATAAACATCTATGCGCCCAACACAAGAGCACCTACATATGTGAAACAAATACTAACAGATTTAAAAGGAGAAATAGAATGCAATGCATTCATCTAGGAGACTTCAACACTCCACTAACTCTGAAGGACAGATAAACCAGACAGAAAATAAGTAAAGAGACAGAGGCACTGAACAACACAATAGAACAGATAGACCTAACAGACATCTACAGAACTCTACACCCAGAAGAAGCAGAATACTCATTCTTCTCAAGTACATATGGAACATTTTCAAGAATAGATCATATACTAGGCCACAAAAAGAGCCTCAGTAAATTCAAAAAGATTGGAATTGTACCAACCAGTGTCTCAGACCACAAAGGTATGAAATAAATTACACAAAGAAAATGAAAAATCCCACAAACACATGGAAACTTCACAACATGCTCCTAAATAACCAGTGGATCAATGACCAAATAAAAACGGAGATCAAGCAATATATGGAGACAAATGACAACAATAATTCAACACCACAAAATCTATGGGACGCAGTGAAGGCCATGTTAAGAAGAAAGTATATTGCAATACAGGCCTACCTCAGGAAAGAAGAACAATCCCATATGAGCAGTCTAAACTCACAACTAATGAAACTAGAAAAAGAAGAATAAATGAGGCCCAAAGTCAGTAGAGGGAGGAACATAATAAAGATTACAGCAGAAATAAATAAAATTGAGAAGAATAAAACAATAGAAAGAATCAATAAAAGCAAGAGCTGGTTCTTTGAGAAAATAAACAAAATAGATAAACCCCCTAGCCAGACTTATCAGGAAGAAAAGAGAGTCTACTCACATAAACAGAATCAGAAATGAGAAAGGAAAAATCACTACAGACACCACAGAAACACAAAGAATTATTAGAGAATAATATGAAAAATTATGTGCTAACAAACTGGATAACCTAGAAAAAATGGGCAACTTTCTAGAAAAATACAACCTTCCAAGGTTGAACCAGAAAGAAACAGAATATCTGAACAGACCAATTACCAGCAACAAAATTGAATCGGTAATTAAAAACCTACCTAAGAAAAAAAAAACGCCTGAACCAAATGGCTTCACGGCTGAATTTTAACAAACATTTAGTGAAGACCTAATACCCATCCTACTTAAAGTATTCCAAAGAGTAGAACAACATGGAATACTTCCAAATTCATTCTATGAGGCCAGCATCACTCTAATACCAAAACCAGGCAAAGACACCACAAAAAAAGAAAATTACAGACCAGTATCCCTGATGAACATAGATGCAAAAATACTCAACAAAATATTAGCAAACTGAATTCAAAAATACATCCAAAGGATCATCCATCATTATCAAGTAGGATTTATTCCAGGAATTAAAGGATGGTACAACATTCGAAAATCCATCAACATCATCCACCACATTAACAAAAAGAAGGACAACAACCACATGATCATCTCCATAGATGCTGAAAAAGCATTTAACAAAATTCAACATCCATTCATGATAAAAACTCTCAACCAAATGGGTATAGAGGGCAAGTACCTCAACATAATAAAGGCCATATATGACAAACCGACAGCCAACATTATACTTAACAGTGAAAAGCTGAAAGCTTTTCCTTTAAGATCGGGAAAAAGACAAGGATGCCCACTCTCCCCACTTCTATTCAACATAGTACTGGAAGTCCCAGCCACAGCAATTGGACAACACAAAGAAATAAAAGGCATCCAGATTGGCAAGGAAGAACTCAAACTGTCCCTGTTGGCAGATGACATGATATTGTACATAAAAAAAAACCCTAAAGAATCCACTGTAAAACTACTAGATCTAATATCTGAATTCAGCAAAGTTGCAGGATACAAAATTAACACACAGAAATCTGTTGCTTTCCTATACACTAACAATGAACTAGCAGAAAGAGAAATCAGAAAAACAATTCCATTCACAGTTGCATCAAAAAGAATAAAATACCTGATAATAAACCTAACCAAGGAAGTGAAAGACCTATACTCTGAAAACTACAATACACTCATGAGAGAAATTAAAGAAGATACCAATAAATGGAAACACATCCCTTGCTCATAGATAGGAAGAATTAATATTGTCAAAATGGCCATCCTTCCTAGAGCAATCTATGGATTCAATGCAATTCCCATCAAAATACCAACAGGATTCTTCAACAAACTAAAGCAAATAGTTCTAAAATTCATATGGAACCACAAAAAAACCCGAATAGCCAAAGAAATCCTGAGAAGGAAGAATAAAGCTGGGGGGATTATGCTCCCCAACTTTGAGCTCTACTACAAAGCCACAGTAATCAAGACAATTTGGTACTGGCACAGGAACAGAGCCATAGACCAATGGAACAGACTAGAGAGCCCTGATATAAACCCAACAATATATGGTCAATTAATATATGATAAAGGAGCCATGGACATACAATGGGGAAATGACAGCCTCTTCAACAGCTGGTGTTGGCAAAACAGGGCAGCTAGATGTAAGACAATGAAACTGGATTATTGTTTAACCCCGTGCGCAAAAGTAAACTTGAATGGGATCAAAGACCTGAATGTAAGTCATGAAACCATAAAATTCTTAGAAGACAACATAGGCAAAAATCTCCTGAATGTAAGCATGAGCGACTTCTTCCTGAACACATCTCCTCAAGCAAGGGAAAGAAAAGCAAAAATGAACTCATGGGACTATATCAAACTTAAAAGTTTCTGTACACCAAAGGACACCATCAACAGAACAAAAAGGCATCCTACAGTATGGGAGAATATATTTGTAAATGACATATCCAACAAGGCGTTAACATCCAAATTATATAAAGAACTTACACGCCTCTCCACCCAAAAAGCAAATAACCTGATGAAAAAATGGGCAGAGGATACGAAGAGACCATTCTCCAAAGAAGAAATTCAGATTGCCAACAGACACCAGAAAAGATGCTCCACATCACTAATTGTCAGGGAAATGCAAATTAAAACCATAATGAGATATCACCTCACAGCAGTTAAGATTGCCAGCATCCAAAAGACTAAGAACAACAAACGCTGGCGAGGATGTGGAGAAAGGGGAACCCTCCTACACTGCTGGTCGGAATGTAAGCTAGTTCAACCATTGTGGAAAGCAATATGGAGGTTCCTCAAAAAACTCAAAATAGAAATACCATTTGACCCGCGAATCCCACTCCTTGGAATTTACCCAAAGAATACAACTTCTCAGATTCAAGAAGACATATGGACCCCTATGTTTATTGCAGCACTTTTTACAATAGCCAAGATATGGAAGCAACCTAAGTGTCCATCAGTAGATGAATGGATAAAGAAGATGTGGTACATATACACAATTCAATACTATTCAGCTATAAGAAAGAAACAAATCCTACCATTTACAACAACATGGATGGAGCTGGAGGATATTATGCTCAGTGAAATAAGCAGGTGGAGAAAGACAAGGTCCAAATGATTTCCCTCATTTGTGGAGTATAAGAACAAAGCAAAACTGAAGGAACAAAATAGCATCAGACTCAGAGACTCCAAGAAGAAACTAGTGATTAGCAAAGGGGAGGGGTGTGGGAGGGCAGATGAAGACGGTGGGAGAAGGGGATTGAGAGGTATTTTGTTTAGTACACATGGTGTGGGTGTTCACAGGGAAAACAGTGTTGCACAGAGAAGGCAAATAGTGAATCTGTGGCATCTTACTACACTGATTTACAGTGACTGCATTGGGGTATGGGTGGGGACTTGGTAATATGGGTAAATGTAGTGATCACATTGTTTTTTCATGTGAAACCTTCATAAGAGTGTATATCAATAATAACTTAATTTAAAAAGTGGGAAAAAAGGATTGATATTGTTTCAAGCATCTTTTCAGGTCACAAAAATATAAAACTAGAAATCAATTGTAAGAAAAAAGTTAGAAAAAAACAAACATATGGAGGCTAAACAGCATACTTCTGAATAATTAAAGGATCAATGAACAGATCAAAGAGGAAATCAAACAATACATGGAGACAAATGAAAACAGAAACACAATGGTTCAAAATATGTAGGTTGCTAGAAAAATGGTTCTAAGAGGGAAGTCCATAGCAATACAGGCCTGCCTCAAGGAATTAAAACAGTCTCAAAGGAATGGTCTAATCTTACAAATAAAGGAACTAGAAAAAAGAACAAACAAAATGCGAAGTTAGTAGAAGGAAGGACATAATTAAAGATCAGAGCAGAAATAAATGAAACAGAGACTAAGAAAAGAAAGACTCAGAAAGAAAATCAATGACACCAAGATCTGGTTCTTTCAGAAGATAAACAAAATAAACAAACTCTTCACCATACTTATTAAGAAAAAAAGTGGACACAAAATCAAAAAAGAAATTTCAACCAACACCACAGAAATTCAAAGAATTCTGGGAGGATTCTATGAAAAATATATACAAATAAGCTGGACAAACAAGAAGAAAGGGATAAATTCCTAGAAACATACAACCTTCCAAAACTGACCCAGGAAGAAACAGAAAATCTGAACAGGCAGATTACTAGTACCAAAATTTTACTGGAAATCAAAAAATTTCAGACAAACAAAATGCCAGGACCAGATGGCTACACAAGTAAATTCTACCAGGCAACATAAGAGCTAATACTAATCCTTCTTAAAGTATTACAAAAACTAGAACAGGAGAGAATACTTCTGAACTCATTCTATGAGGCCAGCCTCACTCACTCTCATACCAAAACCAGAAAAAGACACTAAAAAAGAAAACCACAGACTAATATCTCTGATGAACATAGATGCAAAAGTCCTCAACAAAATATTAGCAAACTGAATTAAGAAGCACATCCAAAGTATCACATCACAATCAAGGTAGGATTTATTCCAGGGATGCAAGGATGGTACAATATCTATAATTCAATCAATGTGATGCACCACATTAGTAAAAGGAAGGATTCAATCCATATAATCATCTCAACAGCTGCTGAAAAAGCATTTGACAAAATTCAATATCCAGTCCTCATAAAAACTCAACAAAATAGGTATAAAGTTACGTATCTCAACATAAAAACATATATGACAAACCCAGGGCTAGCAATATACTCAGTGGTTAAAAGCTGAACACTTTCCCTCTAAGATGAGGAGCAAGACAAGCATGCCTACTCTCACTTTTATCAACACTATAGTGGAAGTCCTAGCCACAGCAGTCACAAAAGAAAAAGAAATAAAAGGTATCCAAATTGGTAAGGAAAAAGTAAAACTGTCACTATTTGCAGATGACATGGTTATATATAGAGAAAAATCCTGAAGACTCCACTCAAGAACTATTAGAACTAATAAATGAATTCAGTAAAGTTGGAGCATACAAAATCAATATACAGAAATCTGTTGCATTTCTACATACTAACAATGAAGTAGCAGAAAGAGAAATCAAGAAAACAATTCTATTTACAATTGCATCAAAAAGAACAAAGTGCCTAGGAATAAACCTAACCAGAGGTGAAAGACTTGTACTCTGAAAACTGTAAGACAGTGATGAAAGAAAGAAGATACAAATAAATGGAAAGCTATCCCATGCTCATGAATGGGAAGAATTAATATTGTCAAAATGGCCATTCTGCCCAAAGCAACTTACAGATTCAGTGCAGTCTTCATCAAAATACCAATGGTGTTTTTTCAATGAAATAGAGCAAATAATCCTAAAATTAATAGGGAACCACAAAAGACTCTGAACAGCCAAAACAATCTTGAGAAAAAAGAACAAATCTGAGAGTATCACATTCCCTGAATCCAAGCTATACTGCAAAGCTACCATGATTACAATAACATGGTACTGGCACAGAATAGGTGCAGGGATCAGTGGAACAGAATAGAGAGCCCAGAAATAAACCCACACATATATGGTCCCCTCATGACCCCTCAGGATGCTTAAAAATTACTGAGGACTCCAAAAAGCTTTGTGTTTAGTGGGTTATATATCTATCAATACTTATATTACAGATTAAACTAAGACATTTTTTAAAACAATGGGAGCATAAGAATGCATTCCAGTAGCCATCAGAGTAATGACAGCATCACATATCACATCATTAAACTTTGGAAAACTCCACTATACACTCATGAGAAGAGAGTGGAAAAGGCAAATAATATCCTCATATTATTATGAACATAATTTTTGCTTCAAGGGTCCCCATACCACACTTTGAGAATTGCAATGTTGAAAGAATAATGACTTGAGAAAATTGTCATTACAAAATGCCAAGTGAAAATAGTACATTACAAACAGTACACTATATGATTCCCAATTTTGTTTAAAAATAATACAAAATTCTCCCCCAAAACCACATCTTTACGTATAAATACATCTAACATTCATAAAGATGATTATATCTGATGTTAGCAATATTTTTTATCAGGTGGTAAAATTACAGGTAGTTTTTTTCTATTATTTTCTTAATTTTCTACAATAAACAATTATGACTTTGATAGAAAAAAAAATCGTTCATTTTACCTGGAGCAGTTTTCTTCTTTGGTAGTTTCTAATGCTTACACTTTCTTATGGAACAAGGACTATGGTTTAAATCTGTATCTCTGATTTAAGAGTTTAATTTTAGCTATGAAATCTGAATAAAAAGAAAATTTCAACATAAGGAAATTTCATCTTTAGTTTTATTCTCTAAATTATTAAGTTCATATCAAAAATATTACAACTATACTATCTTTATGTAAGTTCTTTTTTGTGAATTTATATATAAGAACTCATTCTGTGAAAGAATACGATACATGTGTATTATGCAGTAGCCTAGTAATAATTTAATGAATTCTCAATTATTTTTGTTTAATAGGAAAAAACACAGGCTGTACAACTCTGGCAGATTGTTTCTCAGGAGTTGGACAGGCTTCAGAAACTTTACCAGGAGCATATGACTGATGTCCAGATTCATGTAGTTGAAAGTCAAAAGCAAAAGGTAATCATAGATTTCCTGGTTTTCTTGTATACCAATAAGAAGTATTCTGGAGAAACTCAATTTTGGGGAGGAATGCCTAAGTCTGTAATGTGTTATTTATGTTAAACAATATATAGTTCCTTGATGGTTAGAAATCTCTTGAACAGATAAGATAATTAGAGCAGTGCCTAATATACATTAGGTTTTATAATATGATTGGCAACGAAAGCGGGATTTAGTGCTAAGAGACAGCTATAAGATTATTATGTATAAATGGACCTCCAGAGCTTTTATGTTCTTGATTTCATGAGTTAAGAAAAAAACTATCCATTATATCATGGCCAATGAAGAAACCTGCTCAAATATAATGACAATGCTATATAAAAAGAAAATGTTAACACCCTTAAATGTGACCTTTTACTAGATGTCAAGTTTGCCTAACATAAATTAATCAGAATACAATTTTACAATAGGAAGGGATCTTAATAGTACTAATGACTTCTTTTTATCCAAATCGAGAATCATTTTCTATTCTTTCGAAGTGGACATCTAGCTTTTCCTCTATACCTCTTTTGACAAGAACTCACTATCTCACAAAACCATCCATTCCACTGAAAACTGCCTCCTTTATTCTTCCATTGTTTATTTTTCTGCTAGGCACATTGAAAACTACAGAGTAATTCTAATTCTGATTCCTTTATGTTTTGAGAAGGCTGCTGTTTAAGTACATTGGTTAGCTTGACTCTCTTTAATTCTCATTTATAGAATTCAAATTCCAGTTTATGAATATTCCTAGTATTATCAACATAATTGGAAATTTCTACCTAAAGTAGTCATAATAATACTTACATGATATTTTGCAGTTTACAAAATGATCTTTCTATACATGCCGTGGCTTGAAAATAACCCATATGTAGATTGATCCATAAGACTTTTACCTCTGAAATCTAGAAACCATTTCTAATAAAGTAAATTCTTTAAGGCTGTTTCCTCATTTAGATTAATCAACTAATAAGCCCATTAGCTTTTTTTTCCCCCACCTTCATTCTTGTACTGTAGCTCTGCAGTTAATTCTTGTACAAGACCACAAGTAATACTTTGTCCTTATTTCCCCAGTTATCTATCAATCTTTAATTCTGTCATCTGACATATTAGCAGTCCTTCCCAACTTTGTCTCACCTGCCCATATAGTGTTAATAGGATCATGAAACCATTTAAAACTTACGGGGCATCCAAACCATGAAAATTTTTAAAAGGGAGGAGGGGTCAATAATGCCTGTGCAATGGTTTGTATTGTAGGTTTTGAGTACGTTTGAATGTGGTTTTCCAGTATTGGACAAGGTGTCTCTCGCATGTCTATTTACTAATAGATTTTTAGAGACAATGGTTTCACATAAAACATAAATAGCTACATTGGTTTCCACATTGCCACCTTATTTAATTTGGCAGTCATTAAAAAATTGTTTTATTATTTCTTCAACTAGTAATTCACACAATAATAGAAGAAATTCAACTAATTTCATCTAGACTTAGGCATAATGATTTTAAATGATTTTAGGTTACTTTTAAACATGAGTTGCAAACAAAATTATTTATGTACCCCTCACCTTCCTACTGTAGGATCAGCTGACCAATTTTCAACAAGGGACCCAGCAACTTCATGTTATTAATAAGAACATAGAAATGGTAAGTGAAAATATCCATTTTGTTTATGTAAACTAGAAATTGACTCTAAATAATAATATTTATGCCAGTGAAACTTAACAGAAACATGTTGCATGAAATAAAAGAGGTAGACAGTACTCTTTTTCTTTCACATTTAATAGCATGACAAGGTTCATAGTACTTTCTAGAGATTTAAAGCTAACATCTGTCTGAGATATAGCCTACTCTAACAATACTCGTAAGGTCCTTCGTAGGATCTTCTGAGCATAATCTAGACTATGAGTTCCTCAAGAGTAAGAGTCTTCTTTATTCTTAGTATTTCATCTAACACACCACTAGGTATATAAAAAGAATAACGTAACTGTTAAACAAATGGAAAGCCCAGTTCCTTTCAAATAATAGGACACTAAGAACCATCTGTTACTTTACTGAGCACCAGTAGTAACTGGTATACCTAAATTTCCCTTTAATTTTTTCCTAAAAGATGTAGATTAGCCTTCCCTATTCTGTTCTTCACCTCTCACTTTTCTTTTTCTCTTTGTTTCTTCCGTCTTTGAATTTTATTTTACCTCATTGTTGAGTAATAGGATTATGGCCTCCCAGCTAATTCCTTGCTTTCCTTTCTTCATTTTGCTTAGTTACTCTGCTAATTCTTATAAGTACCTAATGAAAATGTCTTTGTTTAAGAGTGGAGTTGTGGCATCAAAGGTAAGTTATCCAATCTTATTCTACTTGAAAATTTTTTCTCCTTTGACCATGTAAAAAATTACTAAATAAATTACTACCTATTTACTTAGGTTAACATTTGGAATTTCTAATCATTTATGATTATTGATAATATACTTCTTAGAGTTTTTAAATAGCATTAAAGTCTTCCAGAACAAAATGATGATTGATTTCCATAATTAAGAAATCATATTTCTACATGAAATTAATAGTTTAACATCATATTTATTTGTTCTTTCAGTATATCTCCTAAAATTGCAGGGATTATATAATCTTTTAGTATCTTATATCACAGAGCCCCTATTTTATTATAAACAACCCAAAATAATTCTGATGAAGGTCATGGGAAAATAACATTAGTGTATTCACAGGAAAGATTAAAAATGTCTAAGGCACAAGAATTCAGTTTCCAGACAAAACACAGAATAATAAGCTATGGATACAATAAAAGTGACAAGATGGATAAAAGAGAGTTGTGTTCTAAAGAGCAGAGGAAAGACTATTCTGGTGGCTAAAATAAAGGAAAATGATTTAAGAAGTTTTTTAAACTTAATAGTTTTTCTCAGTGTACATAATAGAAGACTACATAATCAAACAAGACTGCTAAGTGTAAAGGGAGGTAGTAAGTGACTATATGATCTTGTTTATCTCATAGAGCATGCAGAGCATAGTCACAGGAGCAAGTGTGGGTCAAAATCAAACTTGAAGAAAAGTGCCCTTTAAAAAATCAAAGTTTCTATTAAAAAGTTTTCTGATTACATGAATAAACTCATTAAATGAATAGGGTTCTATAGATGTACAATAAATATTGATGCATATACAGGAAGTAAATAAAATGTCTTTCATGAACAATGCAAATTAATAATATGTAGAAGGTTAAATGCCCTGACCTGAATTGCACATGAAGGTACAAGTTCATATTTTTTTATTATGGCAACTGATACATTTCTAGAGACTCTCTTTACTGAAATCTTTTTTTAAAGATTTTCTCATCTCTATAAAATTACTCAAAATGTTTGTTAATTGCATCCTGAGTTCCTTTCATTGTCAAGTTCTCTAATTGTAAGAGAAATGTTCATCTATCCATAAGGGCCCTGTCTAATTGGTAAAACAGGAATGATATATGAAATAATCAGTGAATTAAGTACTAAAAGAGATGATTGAAAAGCATGCTTCTCTGGACCTTTATGAATTTCCAAATTCCAAAATATTAATATAGTATATAATTTTATTTGTGAGCACCTATTAATAGAGAACAAAAAAGCCATATTAAGATGCAGTTATTGAGTTCCTACTAGGCTTGATAGCAAGTGTGTTAGTTCCCAACACTAGCTCCTTAGGATTCACAATTCCAACTTATACTTCTGCTAATTACTCTACATGATTTATCTTTAAGGTACTCTCAAATAGCAAAAAATGCATATTTATGCTGAGTACCAAGACAGTGTATATAATAAAACATTGGTGATTCATTACAGACATTACAGAGGAATTCAGAGATGTAAATTAGTCTGGGCTGACGTCATTGAGATACCTTCACTGGAGAATTTGAAATGATGTTAAAGGCCATCCATGCCCCCAAGTGATATAGACATCCTTACATTAAATGCTTTTAGTTAATTGATCATCTAGCCTCTGCTTTGAATATACTCTGTAAGAAATATTAACATTTCCCCAAAGAGCCTGTTCCTTTGAACTCATCATTAGATAACTAGAACTCTCTTTGATCAGATTTCCTCCCCCTGATACATGGTTTTGTCTTTCAGAGTAATAGAGAACTAGCTCACATCTTCTTCAAGTCTTACCCTTCAGTTATTTGCTTATAACCATTATATCTTTCCTGATTCATGCCCAGTTTTCACCCAATTTTGTTTTGTTTTGTTCTGTTAACTTTTCTGGTGTGTAATTTACCTACCTCTCATTATTCTACCTTTCTTTCTCTTCATGTGATAGTTGGTCTTAAATTGGGATCTGTGAATTGAATACTAAAATTTTGGTCTGCAGTGTTCTACTTCCCAAGATAAAGAAGAAGATGCTGTTCTCAGGCTCTCTTTCATGTCTCAATAAAGGCATTCATTCATTCATTCATTCATTCATTCATTCATTCATTCCTCAAAGGTATAAGTACTTAGAATGTCCTAAATCATGTGCCCAACACTAGGAGTTCCAAGAGAAGCTGGTTTTCAAAAAAAGGCTCATATTGTAGCCAGGAATACATAAACTTTAAATATACTGCTATATGCATTGTGAAAGTACATATAAAGTTTTATCAAGATGAGAAAATAAGTAATTCTGCCTTAAAGAGAGTGGGCCACACAGGGTATGGAGGGATGAATGCTGGCAGAATGATTTTCCAATTTCAGAGGAAACTACATTAGTGTACTAAAAACATGAAGTCAGCCAAATTGGGTAGAGTGGAGAGAAGCACAATGAAAACTGCCTTGGGGACTTTAGTTGGAGAGATGTATGTATGATCTTTGGGATGGGAAGGGTCTAAAATCAAGACTACCAGTTAGGAGGTAACTGTAATCTACATAACTTTGCCTATTAAGCATATAGAAAAGGATAAGGATAATAATTGTACCATTGTGGTAAAACCTGCACTTATGGAAAAAAATCAATTCCCTTAGAAAATTTTTTTTTACACTTAGAAGATTACTTCGTATCTTACTTTAGGTTCCTTCACAAACAGACCCTGAGAAAAGGGTTCAAAAGCATGTTGTTTATCTAGGAGATAATACTTGGGAGCACCACTAGGGGAATGGGGAAGTAAGAAGGGAAAGAAGGCAGTCAATAAAGAGTTTTTAACAATCAAGCAAATTAATGCTGTGAGTAACTGAAACCTCATCCCACTAATGAACTCTGGAAGCCAGTGTAAACAACAGTACTCAGAGTTATTCCACCTTGAGGCTTAGGAATTTGGGATATTAAATACCAATTTCCTTCAGTCACTGTTTTTGACCTCTGCCAAAGCAGACTGGGGACATGAATTCTACAACACCTGTAATCTTCTATACAGTTAGGTGAGCAAAAGAGGCTCAGATGGCCAGAGAAAGCCATAAGACATAGAAATGTAGGCACAGTGTGAAGTGAAGCAGTTGTATACTGATGTAGTAAAGGTGAGGAAAGATGGCCAGGGGTATATTTTACTGTCAAAAAATCTAATCATTATCCTGATTTCATTTCTTTCTATTTATATGCCCTATAGATAATCCTTAAAGATATAGTTTTAAATATCCTAATACTAATGTTTCTATTTTTTTTCTTGTGACAGACTAACCAACACTTTCTGAAAACAGTAACAGAACAAAGTATGGAAATTGAGCAACTCCAGAAACAACTTAGGTATTTTAAAATGAATTTTGTTATTTTATTAATAATTATTTTTCTTCAGGGAAGTGATGATGCCATAATTTTTCTCATGAGTGTTTTTTCCTCCCTTTTAAGCTTTTTGCATATATGACTTGTTGGAATGGGAAGTCTGAAATCAAGCTTATTAGTTAGGCCACAACTATAATACATATATGAAGGGATATTCCATGATGATCTGACCAATGCTAATGGAATAAATTCAATTCTTTCAGAAAAAAATTTTCTATACATATCTTCCTTTGGATTCCCTTATAAGCAGACCCTAAGAAAAGAGTTCCAAAGCATGTCACTTATTTTAGAGGTAATACTGGATATCACCAGTTAGAGGAGTAGGGAAGTAAGTCAGACCAGGAAGGTGAAGAGAAGGAAGACAATAAAGGGTTTTTAAGAATCAGTCAACTTAATACTGTACATATATATTTTGGTCCAGTGGTTTAATAATTATTGTATTAATAGACTTCACAGGAAAACTCCAAAAAGCCAAAAATACTGTTTTCACTCATCATTCCCCTTAGTCATAATACATAAAATTCAGAATTGTAGTCATTAAGGTTTTGTTCTATGATCTAGTCATTTAGAAATATCTTTTAATTATAATATAAATTTAAATATAACAAAAAATGTAAGTTATTGTTCAACCTTGCTATTTATTTTCCCACCATCATGTGTTTTCCCTGCAAAATAATATATTGTTTTTTTAATACTCCTTTATTTTATAAAATTTTATATTTTATATTTATAAAATTTTTATTTTTATATTCTCTGCTTTCATCAACTTTTTTATTTAATTTAATTTAAATAAATTTACTTTCTTTTTCCCTAGACATTTCTACTTGTGGGCTTTTATTTGGTCTTCTTTATTTTGTTAGATGTTACTGATTTTACAGTTTAAAATAGTAATGATTTGTTTAATTGCAAGATATTGTCATTTTTTCAAAATGGAAGTAGTTTTTTAATTATAAAAAGAGTCTTAAGTCCATTATAAAGTACCTTAGATGGTATAAAAATATATCAAGTTGTAATGCAGTTATGGTACTAACTAACCAGAGTTAGTACAGACTTCATGGGATAAAAGCAAAATTCCCAACAAGACTACCTCACTCAGACACCAGCCACAAGTTCATGGGTCCCTGGCTACCAATACTGCTACCAACTGACTACAAACATTTTAAAAATGTTCCACACACCCCAAGCTCAGTGATTCTCTGGAATGACTCAGCTCAGAAAAGCACTATACTTAGAATTAAAATTTTATTATAAAGGGCATTTATCAGATAGATTGTATGGAAACAACAGAGAGAGAGATTGAGGCATCAAGATGACTAAATTTTTTTCCACAAGCAACTGAGAATGGTGTTGCCATGAACTGAAATGTAATTTGTATTAAAATGCCTATAGTTTGTGTGTGTGTATGTGTGTATGAGAGAGAAACTTGAAATCTAATCCTAACATCATGAAATAGTAAAGTATAATTTACCAAAACTATCCTGTAGAAGAATAAAATGTAATGTTATTTATGGGAACTTGAGTTTTGCAGAAAAGCACAGAATAGAGTATATATAGAAGTATAGTATATGACAGAAGTGCCATTATAAATCAGTAGGGAAACAATCATGTTAGGAATGGTTATTTTCTATGAAAAAAAATCTGTAATGTCTTTCTTTTCATTAAAAAAACTGTAATGTTTTTCTTTTTGTATTAGATATTTGTACGGTTTTATGAATTAAATACCTAAATGTAGAAAGCAAAATTTTACAGATTTTGCATTAAAATGTCAGAAAAATCTCTCCTTAATGTTTTTCTAGGAAAGTATTTCTTAACCAAAATTTAAATGTAAGCCAAAAAGTAAAAGATTAATGTATTAACTCTGTTAAAATGTAGAACTTCTGTTTCAAAAATCAATGTGAGTCAATGAAAAGTCAACCCATAGTCTGTGAGAAGACATTTGCAATACTACATATAACTGCCAATGCATTAGTATTGAGGATACATTAAGCATCAATATAAATAAATAAAAATCCATAGAAAATTGGGTAAAGGATATGAACAAACATTTTAAAAGTCATAGCACTCAGGGAAAATGCTAGTTAATATAATGTGATACTACTTCATACCCAAATATCAATGTTGAAAATATAACATGGAGTGTAATAACAAGGTACAAAAGGAGATTACAGTATTATACAATTTATATGCATTTTAAATATTTTAAACAATAGTGATTATGGATATATTTTAAATTATATATATGAATATATATAGTGTAATTTTATAGGAGAATAAAATGAAAACACTTCCAGTAATGATATACCCTAACTTCAAGTTAGTTATTGTCTCTGTGGAGTGAGACTGTTTGTAGAAGTAGGGAATTGAAGGCAACCTAGGTGTCACTAAGGAAGTAGATAGGTAAAATGTAGGAAGTGCATCCTGTGGAATACTGTGCATCATTTAGAAACGTTACTTAGATGTAAAGATATAGTTACAGCAACATAGATAGTTCTTTTTAAAAAATTGATATTAAAGAAGTAAAAAGAAATATGGATCTATAGCATAATATAGACATGCAAATAACAATATATATTTTACCAGTGTAAGTATATATCCAAGGATATATCACATTTGAATGTGAATTGACAAAATGAAGAGGAAGGAGAGCAGTCTTTCACAGATAATAGTGATAATGCCTCATGGAAAGAATAGTGTGATGAACTCAATTCTGCATTCAAGGTTCAGAAGAGAATAGAAGAAAAAAATATATAAGATTTGTGGTACATGTAGGTTAAGTCAGGGTGTGGAGATGCTGGAAGGAAGATGAGTAAGGAAGGAAATAGGTTCATAAAGACCTGTGATCATATGATGGTAATAGAAATAGAATATAAAAATGTATATAAAAGATTTTGTCTAGGAAAAATGAACAGAACTTGGTGATACTAGGCTAAAGGACAAGAGAAAAATCATGGAATTTGGTTGCCAGCTGTACCTCAGTGATCATCTTAGTTTAACTTTCTAATTTTGAGAAGAAACCAAACTGAACCAAACACTCAGAAACTATTTGTCATATCCAAGGTTGCACAAAGAATTCTTGGAAAAGCCAAATTAGAACTCACGTCTTATAATTGCTTAACTAATGAGTTTCTAAACCTGGCTCTGACAGTATTCACAGCAGTAAGGAAGTCAAGAATGAGAGTTGATTGTTCAAGAAAGGATGAGTGAGTATATTGTTTTTTGACATCTGGGTGGAAGTTTCATTTGGCTTTTGGACATTCAAGCCTAAAAATTATAAATTGAGATTAGAAATTAATAAAGACAGTTGTGATTTTTCTAAAGCCTAAACGATATTCAGTGTTTGCCCATGAGCAATTTTGCCATAATATTTACTGACAATATTCCATAACTTAACATTAAGCAGTTAAGAATTGTATACATAGAACTATGCTTGCTTTTCCTGCCACAGATTTGAAAGAACATAAGGATAAGCAGATGCTTCTTTTAGGGAAGAGGGTGTTGCTTTCAAGTTGGGCAGATCTGAATGATGGGCATATTGACATTACTAGAATTTAGGTTTTGAGATACCCTATATAACCATGCCAAGAATAACTGAATTAGAAAGTCTTTAAAAACTAGATTTGTTTAAATTTGAACTTATAAAAACATACTAGTTTCAATTGTCTGATGTTATGGTGCAAAGAAAAAATTAGAATTGTGTGAACTTATAATTAAAGCTTTTGTCATTTTCCTTTTTTTGAGAGTTTCTGGTGATGCCCTGTCAAAGCTGATAAAACTCCTGAGCCTGGTTTCTAAGAACCTTCATTTTCCTGGTCCTCTACAACCCTCCATTATGTACAGACTGCTCAAAATAGTCATTTTGCTGTTTCTCATGAAAACTTTTGGTTTCCTTTTTCTGTTTTTGATCATTACTCGGTTTCTCAGAAAATGTATAGCTTTCTAAATCTGGTTAAGACCTGTCTTCTCCAGGAAGACTTCTCTCATTCATTCCACCAGATTTTTACTCTTCTTGTGGATATACTCAACATTTACTCATTTTAACTGAGATTTTATGCTATTTCTTTTTCAGTGCTTTTTTTTTCATGTATATTTGTTTATATGTATATCCAGCTGCATTATGGAAATGATTATTTTTCAAGTTATATGTACTCAGATTTTACATATGCCTTGTAAAGTCTTTGAAGGAAAGGACAGTCATTTGTGTATATCTTTCAGTGTGTATATCAATTCAAAAATACTATTAAAGGATTTGCTGTAAAGACTGACTAAAGTATTGGAGTCCAAATTATACTCTTAGCAGAGTGGCATCATCAGGATATTTATTAAAAATAATCTTAGCCCCTAAAGAATGATCTCACTAGCATAGATATTATCTTCATATAAAGAATCTATAACTTGTCAATTTATTTTATATTCATTGAGAATTTAAACATATGCATGTGTGCTCTGAGTGTAGAAGCAGTCTTTAATAAATTTATGTATGATAATAGCCTCAAAATTGTTGTAATTTGACCCATTTAATCTCATGCATACTTTCTGACTTCAATAATCTCTAAAGATGAGTCCCCATTAAATTTTTCTATGTAGAGATTGTCCTGGTTATCTCTGCCCAGATAGGTGAGAGGCCCTCAACCGCGCTTATTGTCATCTCCTGCTTCTCTTTGTCTTTGTGAATGACACCATCCTCCTACTTCAGAAAACTGGGACACATCCTAAATTCTTTTCTGTCCCACCTCTACCTTCTAAATGTTTCTCAGATCCTTCACTCCTGCATTACTAATATTGTCATTGACGTTGTGCTCAGTCCATCATCTCATCTGAGTTACTGCAGTAACCTCCAAATTGGCTCTCTCCCTTCCCATTTTTCTTTTTCATACTGTCATCAAAATGATCTTCCAAAAGATCAGATCTAAAATCTGATCATGTCCTTCTCCTTCAGTGCTACTAAATACCTATAGGATATAATCCATATTACCCAGCATGACATAAACTTATCTATGACCCCTGGCTACTTTATATCTTGTCACTCCTCACCTCAGTTTTCTGAACTATTTTTAGTTTTCCAAACAAGCCATGCTATTTCATGACTCTAGTTTTGCTCACATTGTTCAGGCTGTCTAAATGCTCTTTACTGATAAATATCCTCTCAACTTTCAAGGTCTGGCTCAAGTGTCACATCTTCTAGAAATCTTTTCCTGAATCTGTATGGTCTTCGCCTCCTTGGGCAGAACCAAAGATGCCTCCCTGTGCCTTGGCTACAGACCTGATGTATCTGTCACTAGACCGTCAGCCCTCCAGTGAACTTAATTCTTTACCATTCAGTCTCCCTTTGCTAGTTTTTAAGCTCCTTAAGGTGTGGATCATAATTTAGTCATTTTTATCTTACCATCATCTAAGACAATGCTAGGTACATGGCAAGTGCTCAAAAAATATTTTTTGAGTCATTAACTCAGTTAATTAGATAATTAAATTGCACTTCATCAAAGGGCAAAGATAAACTAATTTACATGAGTTTTCTATTTGTGGACTTTGCCATTAGTCTTTTGGGGGCACACCTGTTTTCTTGGAATGTCAGTATTTAGAAAATTATATTCTTCAGCTGTGTAGTAATATACATCCGTTTAGTAGCTTGATTTCCAAAACAACACATCTGAAAAATTTTTTTTAATATGATTAATAGTAGCTTTGCAGAATGAATTATTTTTCAGTGTTTCTCATTACAGATCCAGGCTCTAAGCTATATTAACAGTGACTTTTAAATCTCTTTTAATTACCAGTAATCTCAAAATTTGAATGCAAAATAGATGCATTTAAGTTTTTTTTATACTTAATGCACACTCTTTTTAAATATGAAATAAAATCCCGGAAATCTTAAAAATGTGATAGTAAAATGATTTATAAATAAGTGATTTTATTGAAGAACATAAGATCTGATATGATAGGAATGTAATTCTAAATATATTCTATGTTTAATGCAACAAAGATTAAATTATATTATCACTGGATATTTATTGTGTTCATTTTTAACATATTTTATAGATGCATGCTTTTTTTCCCAAAAATAATATATGGGCCAATAATTGTTGTATATCTTTAAATATATTTATATGTACTTTTGCCAGGTAATAGTTTTATTTTAGCTGAACTAACAGATTTTTCTCAGATGTTTTGTGTTCCAATTTGAATAATATTGTGTCTTCTATTATAAAAATGCTATGGAAATCTGGAATTTATAGATCACTAGTTTTGATTCATAATGTTTTTGGAAACTATCCCATGTGAGAAGTGGCTCTGAGCAGATGTGCTTAGTCATAGAATTGCCAGACAGCTCCTTAAGTGTTGGCAGCTAGTGTTCTGAGCTTAGAAACCATGTTTTAAGATAAGAAATAGGGCTTTGCTATTATTTTCCTATCTCTTCACACTGTTTTACTTTAAATTATTTATGGGTTACTTACAGTCACCCCTTATCCAAAAATGTGTATGTCTTTCCCTTTTAGTCTTTAAGGGGCATAAAGAAGAATATTAGACTTTATTTCTACAACATAGTGGTCACAAGTAGAAAGAAAACCATAATATCCATTGCTTGGAACTTTTGCCTTTACTAGGTGATTACTGGTTTATTCTAAATATGTATTTTATTTTTAATTATGATTTTACTTGGCAAATATTCCACATTTGAACACCTAACCTAAAAATGTACTTCGGTGCATGAAGTGTAAAGAGCCATAGGCTTTGAAATCAGAGAGCTCTAGATTTGTATTCTTATTTTTTTTATTTTCTGTGCACTTGGACAGGTTGCTTAACTGCATGAACTTTGGTTTCCTCATTTCTATAATAGAAATAAAATTAGCTTCCTTGAAGTGTTGCAGTGTACTATAACTCTTATCATCTTTGTTGTCCTCCATTCTACTTTAATATCCAACCTGTGTAGGTAGGTTTGTGTAATATTTACAAAGCAGATACTAGATTTGGGATTTGGTATTAATGTAATGAATAGACAGTAGATATTTTCCCCTCAAGCTCCAGAAAATAATCCTTTTCTTTGTTGTTATTGCTATAATTTTTAGGACCAGACAAGGCTTTCCTTTCTTTTTTCCTTTCTTTGCTTTCCCTCCTTTCTATTGTTATATCCCCTATGTCTTGCCAGCTGTACAACCTCAAGTGTTTTCTGTTTTTCTCTTTATCTTGTTCCATCAGTTACTTTCATTCTTTTTTAAAATCTTAGTCTCTCTTTTTGGGGTTCTTCTACGACCTCAGGTATATGGACCTCCCCTGATGATTGCTTAGATAATATTTTCTCCTCCCATTCTTTGAAATTACATGGGAGAAGAATGTTTTTGCTATAGTCACTCTGGAATTTCTTTCAGTGTGGATTTGGTCCCATCTCTCTGTTCTTCTCCTCAAGGTTACTGGTACCTATTCTGTCTTGAAATCCTCCATTCTCTTTGGTTGCTGAACTCTCTTTGATACGATTTTCCTGCCCTTCTTGAACATTTCTCTACACGTCTTTTGTGTTTGTGTCCTGATTTCTTCTCTGACCTTTGTAGCCATTTATTTTCTTCCTTTGCTTTTCCAATTTTCTTATCCTACCTACTGAAAGTAGACATTTCTTAAATTTGTAGCCATGTAACTTACTTTTTCTTCCTCCGCCTTAATCACATTTACCCTACCCAACTTAAACTTTCATTTCAATAATGTCTCCCAGATGTGTACCTCCAGTCTTGATCATTTTGCACTCTAGACTTGAACTGCTAGGGTAGTGGTTTTCAAACATTTATTTTATTTTATTTTTAGCAGCAGACCCTTTTTAGAAATTTTTTATGCAAATTATTAATTTATTGCCTCTCACATCCAAATCCATTCTTTCTTTTTTTTTACGATTAACATTTTATTATAGTTGCTTTATCACAAATATGTTCAGACCTTTGTCCTTCCGTCAGTCCAGTTTTTATTTTCATGCTTGTCCGAGTTACACATGCTAGTATATGCCTTCCTCTCAACCAGATACTTCCTTATGCATAACATTAACTGAGTTCAGTATCTTTATTTGGACTTTTGTTTTTCTTGTGGGGTAATGTTTACATATGATGAAATACACAAACCTTTATTATACAATTCGATGCATGTGGACAGATGTACCTGTGCGATACTGTGATACAAGTACCTGTCAAGGTATAGGATATTTTGTCACTCCAGAAAGCTCCTGTGTCCCTCTGGACTTGATCCTTTTTTTTTTTTTTGGTATCATTAATGTACGATTACATGGGCAACATTATGATAACTAGACTCCCCACTTCATCAAGTCCCCACCACATACCCCATTACAGTCACTGTCCATCAGCATAGTAAGATGCTATAGAATCACTACTTGTCTTCTCGGAGTTGTACAGCCCTCCCCGTGCCCCCCCCCCACTACATTATGTATGCTAATTGTAATGCCACTTTTTCCCCCTTATCCCTAACTTCCCAACCATCCTTCCCAGTCCCTTTCCCTTTGGTAACTGTTAGTCCATTCCTGGGTTCTGTGAGTCTGCTGCTGTTTTGTTCTTTCAGTTTTTGCTTTGTTCTTATACTCCACAGATGAGTGAAATCATTTGATATTTGTCTTTCTCTGCCTGGCTTATTTCACTGAGAATAATACCCTCTAGCTCCATCCATGTTGTTGCAAATGGTAGGATTTGTTTTCTTCTTATGGCTGAATAATATTCCATTGGGTATATGGACCACATCTTCTTTATCCATTCATCTACTGATGGACACTTAGGTTGCTTCCATTTCTTGGCTATTGTAAATAGTGCTGCGATAAACATAGGGGTGCATATGTCTTTTTCAAACTGGGCTCCTGCATTCTTAGGGTAAATTACTAGGGGTAGAATTCCTGGGTCAAATGGTATTTCTATTTTGAGTTTTTTCAGGAACCTCCATACTGCTTTCCACAATGGTTGAACCAATTTACATTCCCACCAGCAGTGTAGGAGGGTTCCCCTTTCTCTACATCCTTGCCAACATTTGTTGTTGTTTGTGTTTTAGATGGTGGCCATCCTAACTGGTGTGAGGTGCTATCTCATTGTGGTTTTAATTTTCATTTCTCTGATGAATAGTGATGTGGAGCATCTTTTCATGTGCCTGTTGGATATCTGAATTTCTTCTTTGGAAAAGTGTCTGTTCAGATCCTCTGCCCATTTTTTAATTGGATTATTTGCTCTATGTTTGTTGAGGTGCATGAACTTTTTATATATTTTGGATGTCAACCCTTTATAGTATATGTCATTTATGAATATATTCTCCCATACCATAGGATGTCTTCTTGTTCTACTGATGGTGTCCTTTGCTGTACAGAAGCTTTTCAGCTTGATATAGTCCCACTTGTTCATTTTTGCTTTTGTTTCCCTTGCCCGGGGAGATATGTTCATGAAGAAGTCACTCATGTTTATGTCCAAGAGATTTTTGCCTATGTTTTTCTCTAAGAGTTTTATGGTTTCATGACTTACATTCAGGTCTTTGATCCATTTTGAGTTTACTTTTGTGTATGGGGTTAGACAGTAGTCCAGTTTCATTCTCTTACATGTAGCTGTCCAGTTTTTCCAACACCAGCTGCTGAAGAGGCTGTCATCTCCCCACTGTATATCCATAGCTCCTTTATCATATATTAATTCACCATATATGTTTGGATTAATATCTAGACTCTCTATTTTGTTCCACTGGTTTGTGGGTCTGTTCTTGTGCCAGTACCAAAATTGTCTTGATTACTGTGGCTTTGTAGTAGGGCTTGAAGTTGGGAAGCAAGATCCCACCTGCTTTATTCTTCCTTCTCAGGATTGCTTTGGCTATTCGGGGTCTTTTCTGGTTCCACATGAATTTTAGAACTAATTGTTCCAGTTCGTTGAAGTATGCTGTTGGTATTTTAACAGGGATTGCATTGAATCTGTAGATTGAATTAGGCAGGATGACCATTTTGATAATATTAATTCTTCCTACCCAAGAGCATGGGATAAATTTCCATTTGTTAGTGTCCTCTTTAATTTCTCTTAGGAGTGTCTTGTAGTTTTCAGGGTATAGATCTTTCACTCCCTTCATTAGGTTTATTCCTAGGTATTTTATTCTTTTTGATGCAATTGTGAATGGAAATGTTTTCCTGATTTCTCTTTCTGCTAGTTCATCATTAGTATGGGAAAGCAAAAGATTTCTGTGTGTTAATTCTGTATCCTGCAACTTTGCTGAATTCAGATATTAGTTCTAGTAGTTTTGGAGTGGAGTCTTTAGCGTTTTTTATGTACAATATCATATCATCTGCAAATAGTGACAATTTGACTTCTTCCTTACCAATCTGGATGCCTTTTATTTCTTTGTTTTGTCAAAATTGCCGTGGCTAGGACCTCCAGTACTATGTTTAATAAAAGTGGGGAGAGTGGGCATCCTTGTCTTGTTCCCAATCTTAGGTGAAAAGCTTTCAGCTTCTCACTGTTAAATATGATGTTGGCTGTGGGTTTGTCATATATGGCCTTTATGATGTTGAGGTACTTGCCCTCTGTACCCATTTGGTTGAGAGTTTTTATCATGAATGGATGTTGAATTTTGTCAAATGCTTTTTCAGCATCTGTGGAGATGATCATGTGGTTTTTGTCCTTTTTGTTGATGTGGTGGATGACGTTGATGGATTTTTGAATGTTGTACCATCCTTACATCCCTGGGATGAATCCCACTTGATCATGGTGTATGATCCTCTTGATGTGTTTTTGAATTCGGTTTGCTAATATTTTGTTGAGCATTTTTTCATCTATGTTCATCTGGGATATTCGTCTGTAATTTTCTTTTTTTGTGGTGTCTTTGCCTGGTTTTGGTATTAGAGTGATGCTGGCTTCATAGAACCAGTCTGGAGGTATTCCCTCCTCTTCTATTTTTGGAAAACTTTAAGGAGAATGAGTATTATGTCTTCTCTAAATGTCTGATAAAATTCAGTGGTGAATCCATCTCATCTGGGGCTTTTGTTCTTAGGTAGTTTTTTTATTACCAATTCAATTTCGTTGCTGGTAATTGGTCTGTGTAAATTTTCTGTTTCTTCCTTAGTCAGTCTTGGAAAGTTGTATTTTTCTAGAAAGTTGTCTATTTCTTCTAGGTTATCCAGTTTGTTAGCATATAGACTTTCATAGTATTCTCTAATAATTCTTTGTATTTCTGCAGGGTCCATCGTGATTTTTCTTTCTCATTTCTGATTCTTTTTATTTGTGTAGAATCCCTTTTTCTCTTAATTAGTCTGGCTATGGGTTTACCTACTTTGTTTATTTTTTCAAAGAACCAGTCTTGGTTTCACTAAATTTTTTCTATTTTTTTTATTTTTCTCAATTTTATTTATTTATCTCTGATCTTTATTAAGTCACTCCTTCTGGTGACTTTGGGCCACATTTGTTCTTCTTTTTCCAATTTCAATAGTTGTGACTTTAGACTATTCATTTGGGATTGTTCTTCCCTCTTTAAGTAGGCCTGGATTGCAATATACTTTCCTCTTAGAACTGCCTTCGCTGCGTCCCACAGAAGTTGGGGCATTGCACTGTTGTTGTCATTTCTCTCCATATATTTCTTGATCTCTGTTTTAATTTGGTCATTGATCCATTGATTATTTAGGAGCATATAATTAAGCCTCCATGTGTTTGTGGGCTTTTTGTTTTCTTTGCATAATTTATTTCTAGTTTCATACCTTTGTGGTCTCAGAAGCTGGTTGGTACAATTTCAATCCTTCTGACTTTACTGAGATTCTTTTTGTGGCCTAGTGTGTGGTCTATTCTGGAAAATGTTCCATGTGCACTTGAGAAGAATGTGTATCCTGCTGCTTTTGGGTGTAGAGTTCTGTAGATGTCTGTTAGGTCCATCCGTTCTAGTGTGTTGCTCAGTGCCTCTTTGTCCTTACTTATTCTCTGTCTCGTTGATCTGTCCTTTGGAGTGAGTGGTGTGTTGAAGTCTCCTAAAATGAATGGACTCCATTCTATTTCCTCCTTTAATTCTGTTAGTATTTGTTTCACATATGTCGGTTCTCCTGTGTTAGGTTCATAGATATTTATATTGATTATATCCTCTTGTTGGACTGTCCCCTTTATCATTTTGTAATGTCCTTCTTTATCTCTTGTTAATTTCTTTGTTTTGAAATCCATTTTGTCTGATACAAGTACTGCAACACCTGTTTTTTTCTCCTTATTGTTTGCATGAAATATCTTTTCCATCCCTTCATTTTTAGTCTGTGTATATCTTTGGGTTTGAGGTGAGTCTCTTGTAAGCAGCATATAGATGGGTCTTGCTTTTTTATCCATTCTGTTACTCTGTGTCTTTTGATTGGTGCATTCAAGTCTTTTTACGTTTAGGGTGATTATCGATAGGTATGTACTTACTGCCTTTGCAGGCTTTGGATTCGTGGTTACCAAAGGTTCAAGGGTAGCTTCTTTACTATCTAACTGTCTAACTTTAACTCACTTATTATGCTATTATAAACACAGTCTGATGATTCTTTATTTCTCTCCCTTCTTATTCTTCCTCCTCCTCTCTTTATATGTTATGTGTTTTATTCTGTACTTTTGGTGTTTCCCTTGATTGCTTTTGTGGTTAGCTGATTTTATTATTTGCCTTTAGTTAGTATTTGCTTGTTCTGATTTCTCTGCTGTGATTTTATTTTCTCTGGTGACATCTAGTTAGCCTTAGGAGTACTTACATCTAGAGCAGTCCCTTTAACATACCCTGTTTGTGGGAGGCAAATTCCCTCAACTTTTGCTTGTCTGGAAATTGTTTAATCCCTCCTTCAAATTTAAATGATTATCTTGCTGGATACAGTATTCTTGGTTCAAAGCCCTTCTATTTCATTGCATTAAATATATCATGCCATTCTCTTCTGGCCTGTAAGGTTTCTGTTGACAAGTCTGATGATATCCCAATGGGTTTTCCTTTGTAGGTGATTTTTTTCTCTCTCTGGCTTCCTTTCATACTCTGTCCTTTTCTTTGATCTTTGCCATTTTAATTATTATATATCTTGCTGTTGTCTTCCTTGGATCCCTTGTGTTGGGAGATCTGTGGGTTTTCATGTTCTGAGAGACTATTTACTTCCCCAGATTGGGGAAGTTTTCAGCAATTAATTCTTCAAAGACACTTTTTACCCCTTTTTCTCTCTCTTCTTCTGGTACCCTTATTATGCGAATACTGTTCCGTTTGGACTGGCCACAGAGTTCTCTTAATATTCTTTCATTCCTAGAGATTGTTTTATCTCTCTCTCTGCTCAGTTTCTCTGTATTCCTGTTCTCTGATATCTGTTCCATTAACAGTCTCTTGCACCTCATCCAGTCTGCCCTTAAGTCCTTCCATTGATTGTTTCATTTCTGTTATCTCCCTGCTGACTTCATCCCTCTTGCATATTTCTCTACAGGTCCATCAGCATGGTTATGACTTTTATTTTGAATTATTTTTCAGGATGATTGGTTGTATCTATCTCACCATGCTCTCTCTCTGGTGGTGTTTGAGTGATTTTGGACTAGACCAGGTTCTTCTGCCTTTTCATGGCGATAGAGGTGATCGCCAGCAAGTGGCACGTGTATCGCCTGGAAGAACTAAGTCCCTTCCTGCTTGCTGGTCGCCTTCCCCTTCTCTGCTTCCTGTGCTGGTTATGCACCCACAGGGAGCAGTCTCTGGGTTAATTCCCTGAGCTGCCATGGGCGATGCAGCCCTCAGAATGGCCAAGGGCACTGCTGGGTGTCGGAGGCAGGTGGTGTGTGTTCTCCTGAGATAACGGCGCTCCTTCTTGTCTTCCAGACTTTGCGCCGGCTTCCTCTGTCTGTACCAGGCAGCTGCATGCTTGTGGCAGCCTCTGGGTCTGACCCGGTTTGCTGCATACTCGGAGAGGACTCTGTGTTCTTCTGTGGGCAAGGCTGCTCCCCATCTGGTCCGCAGCAATCGCATATCAGCTGGTTTGCTAGCATTGCTGGCTGGAGGCAAATGAACTGAATGGCAGGCTGCTTATTGCCATGAGAGGCTTTGGAGCTGTGTTGCCAACCAGGGTTTAGGGCACCTGAAGATCCTTAAGATTCCTAGCCTGCTGGGCTGAGTGTGCCAGGACAATTTTGTCCACCTGTTAAACCCTTGTCCCTTTAAGACTTTTAAAGCACCCGCTTTTCTTTTGTCCCAGGGGATCTGGCTGTGGGGACCCACTCACAGTCTCCATCTCGGATTTTACTTTTCTGTTTCTCGAATATTCAGTACACCATCTAATGTGTGTCTGTGCTTCTGGTGCAGATTTCTAGGGATGGTTATTTAGCAGTGTTGTGCTTCCACTGCCTTCCCACTCTGATTCTTTTCCTCCTGCCAGTGAGCTGGGGTGGGGGGAGTGCTCGCGTCCCGCCGGGTCATGGCTTTGTATCTTACCCTTTTCGTGAAGTGCTGAGTTCTCTCAGATGTAGATGTAGCCTGTCTGTTGTACTGTATCTTCCAGTCTCTCTTTTAGGAGTAGTTGTATTTGTTGTATTTTCAAAAATATATATGGTTTTGGGAGGAGATTTCCACTGCCCGTCTCACTCCGCCATCTTGAGTGGCTCCTCCTTTTTTAGAAGTTTTATATTTAGAAACCCAATATATAAAACTGATAAAAGTGGAACACCTGTGATTGAAGTAAGTAGTAGAAATCTTATCCATCTTAGTAACTAATACCATCATCAAACCTAGTGATTTTGCTTGATTCTTCTCTTTTGCTTCACTGCCACATCCAAGTCAGGTTGGCTGTATATCAAGACTCACAAATCCAGTCATTACCACTGTCACCTCTACCCCAACCCATCAGTATCTCTTGCTTGCATTTGCATCCTATCTGTTCTCTCTGCTTTCACTCTCACACCCCACTGTAATTCTCCACACAGCCCAAGGGGGCTCCTCAAAGCGTAAAACAAGTTATATTACTCACCTGCTTAAAACACCCAGTGGGTTTTCATTGCAACTGGAAAAAATTCTTAAGTTCTTACTATGCCTGAGGGCATTTATATCATTTGACCTTTCTGCCTTCCTCTCTCTCTTCAGCTTCCAGTTTTCTCCCTGTGATATATCCCAACTAGTTGTCATTTCTTTAGTTACCTTTCTCATACTTTACATTTATTGGTAATTCTCTCTACCCATTAACCCTTTCACCCTAGACTTTCTTAGTTTGTCCTCATTGTCCTTTAGATCTTAGTTCAAATATCCCTTCCTTAAACTGATTGTGTCTGATGACCCAAGCCTCTCTCCTATTGGTCTATATCATTTGCTTCATAGCATTGTCACTTTCTGAAATTTTCTCATTTTTTTGTTTACATATTTATTGTGTGTCTCTCTCTACTACAGTGTAAACTTTAAGATAGTGGTTTTGTCTTTCTTGTTTACCACTGCATCACCAGTTCTGATAACAGTTCTTAGAATATTTAGATGTTTAATAAAAATAAGAGCTCCTGAAATACAGTTTAAAAAAAAACTGAATGAGCCACCAACACTGGAAGCTCAACATTTCCAGACTGTATTGACAATACCTGGCATATTATAAGCATTCAATAAATATTTGTTTGAAGAATGAATGGATAGAATATCTTAAATTCTATCTTTGTGAAATCTGCCTTTTATTTATTATGAATATTGATAGAGAGACAGAACCATCATTCTAGTCCATTCTTTTTCACAAATGCAGGGTTAAATTCCTAACTGAAGTTCTGACCCCATTTTGAGCAGTTCCCATTGCCTTTAAATTAATACAGATCACTTAACTTGTCAATTAAGCCAATGACATTGTAGCCTCCATTGCCTTTCCAGTCTTATTTCCCTTCATCCCTAAATAAGCCCTTACACTTTCTTACCATTATGCTTGTACTTATTTTGTTCCTTACTGAAGCTTTCTCTTTTTCTCTGCCAGTAAGACTTACCATTCCTATGCTGATTCTTGTTGTAAATACCTCTTCAATATTCTCCAAATGAATTGCAAATGTACTACCTACTCTGAATCATGAGGTTTATTTTAATCTTTTATGATGCTTAATGTGTGCTTTGTAGCCCTCCTAAAGATTACTGTATCTCACCTATGTTTGTTTGCTTTTTACCACCTTACAAAACACCTTGTGTGTCTCAAACATCACAAGCACGTGGTCAGAATTATTTGGACAGGTCCATTACATAAGCCTATTTAATAATAGAAAATGAATCAATATGTTTTCCAGCTATCATTGGTACCCAAAGTTATATGACTTTAAAACTATATTTGTAATCATTGTTTACAATCTTTTGAAGATAAACATGTTGATTATGTAGTTATTCTGTAAATCAAAGACTGTGGCTGTATATCAGAATCACCTATTGAGATTCTGAAAAGCAGATGACCAGGTACCACCCTCTACTGACATTCTGAATGAATGAGGTTCTTACAGACTATGTGTATATAGTTGTAAAAACTCACTTACATACACAGAAAGCATAGAGACCTACTACTAGTATGATAGGAAATTATATTCTAACATAGAATTTAGAATTTTGATCTACCTTAAATTGTGTATAATTTTGAGTTTAATTGTGTAAAATTTATGTACAGATGAACTGTTTTAATTCTGAAGAGCCTCTCTTTTAAATGTTTGATAGCTCTGTACATGGATTATTAATATCACTGCTTTTAGAGTTTCTTTGTAGGCTTCTATCTTTTGAATAGATTTAATCACTACACTGCCACTAAAGATTGAAAGGGGAAAAATTAAAATAAAACTTTTCCCGTTTTTGCTACTTATTAACAGTAGTAAAAGCAGGAGTGATCTTAAAAATTCAGAACTTTGTCTAAAATTATGTTTGGGGATTTGCTAAAGTTTTTAAGCATAAATGATTGGCTTTATTATACTGGGTAACTACAGAAGTACTGATTAAAGTACCTAATACATGTGTGCATCTTTCTTTTATTTTAAATATATAAATTTACACTATCAATTCAGTAAAAACTTGGGTTTTATTTCTCAGAATCTTACCATTTTCATTGTATAAAAGAAATACTGTAAACATTTCTAGGATTCTCTTGATATGAGGCTGCAAAGAAACAAAAATTTATCTTAAGGTAGAGTCATTATATTTGATGTTAAATCTCAAAAAAGTATTGATAATGAAAGCATATTAATTTCTGTCCAAGTTAATGCTATTACTTTAGTACTGTTATGTTATACTTGGTCATATTTTGCTTAACAGAGGAAAGCTTTGTTTTTTAAAGATTAATTCAAATGTATTCACTATTACAAATAATGAAAATTACACTGAAGGAAAATCCCAGAAATTTTGAATTGTTTGAAAAGAAAGCATACCTGAAAATAAAATGTGCTTTTAAAAATATTCCTTTGGAGCAAAAATAAAATATATGGGAAGTTACGACATCAATATTATTAGTATTTAACTAGTTATTCTTGTTTCTTTAATCAGATTTTTTTAAGTAAATGATTTTTGACCTTTATAATATTATATATACAGCATATATCTATCCTTGTAGATATGAAATATCTAAATCATTTGCATATAAAGTAGTATAAACATAGTTACTAAAGTTCCTTCATAAAATTAAATTAGGATTATTTTTGCTGGTCCCTTTAAAGATTTCACAAATTTGAATATTTTAAAGAACTCGCAAGACTCCACAAAGGTACATAAGGCTTTTATTTAAAGGCAAAGGATATTAGGCAGTAAGAAAAAGCACACAGGCAAACATAGGGTTTCCAAGTGACGTCTAGGCACAAGAGCCCCCAGGGTCTTTATTAATACGAAGACATGCTTTGACTGCAGATGACTACCAACATGTGTGTGATGAATCTTGGCTTCAGGAAAGCTCAAGGCAGAAGTTCCCACCAGAGTCTTTTTTTTGACCCTCTGGTAATATATTAAGCCCGGCTGTCTAACCAGATATACCAGGTGAAAACCATCAGTAAACAAATCCTGCTTGGAGGTTACTAGAAAAGATTTAGACTTTAAATGGCACATAATAAATTCCACTTTTAATTTTTGTCCAAGAGTCTAGGCCAGGCATCCATCCAGACATCGCCCAAGCTTTCTCAATCCGTCCGTAAATTAACACTATACCACACAGTTCCTGACAACTTAAAATCTAAAGAAGGGAAAGATTATGACGGTAGTTTACATTTGTGTAAACTACAGTAAAATTTATAAAGTACTTTAATATGCATTAATTTATTTGAACTTTGTGATAATTATGTGAGCTATGAGGGAAAGTTGTTTATATCTCCAATTTACAGCTGCAATTTTGAGACAGAGAAGTGTCTGCATTCACTTGTATTTTGAACCAATCAGCCCAGTTCACCTGGCTTTTGTGGTGATGGAGCCAGGTCTAGAAGACAGACCGTACAACTTTTATTCTAGAATATTTTTCAGTATTTCATGCCAGAAGCGGATATAAAAAAATATTTACTTCCTTTCTATCTTGTGGAACAGTGTGAAAAAATAGGTTTATATAAAACTACTGCTTATTTTTCCCCTGAAACATAGTTTTTGTATTTTAAGGATTTAAGTAATTTAAATGCTCTTAGAATATTTTTCCTTTTAATGACTTACAAAAACAGCTCTTAAGACCAGTGCCTGAACTTTTTTTTTCTTTTACTTACATAGAAGAGAGATTCTCTTTCAAATGAGATTAATATATATTTGGAAGAATTGTTCACAGAATTATTATCCTAGGACTTCCACACATGAATATCAAATTGGATATGCAAGAACTAAGTAAAATATCAAGATATAGTTGTACCTATGACTATCTCTCTCCTTTCCTTTTGTGCTCTTTTTCATTTATTTAT
The DNA here is from genome assembly GCA_032199065.1 of Smutsia gigantea. NCBI lineage: Eukaryota > Metazoa > Chordata > Mammalia > Pholidota > Manidae > Smutsia > Smutsia gigantea. The sequence goes on along the minus strand of JAVSCE010008261.1, from coordinate 4,847 downwards.
AATACATTTACTTGTTTGTCAACTGTATGCGAGGTACTGTGTTATCTCGTGAGGATTTAAAAATTAATGAAATGTGATCTTTGCCTTTACTGATCTTACATTCCATATTTTTTATAAACTCACAATCCATGAGGGAGTATCTGTTTAATAATACACAAAGTATTATGTATTATGAGGACTGGTATTATAGTGTTGTTTGCCTAGAAGTTAGTGAAGAATTTAGGTAAGGAAACTTTTGAGCTGAGTCTTAAAGATTGTTGAGGAATCTTTATCAGAAAAAGAGGAAGAAAGCTAGTCCAGTCAAATGTGAAAAAATAGACATGGATATGCTTAGGAAACAATGAGTTAGTGGCCTTTATAGCTGGAGTGTAAATTTTATGAGGGGAATTGGAAAGAGATAAGACCTTTTGAGGCCACTTAATGACTAGCCTTATATGCCATGCACAAGGGTGTTGATTGTGTGCCCCAAAAACGCGGAATGCAGAAATGGTTATTTAGCAAGGATTTTTATCACTAGATAATTTTTTTTGCAATAAGGATGCATTACAGAGAGTGAATTAAAGAGGATACCAGCAATGAAGATACCAGTTTGGAATCTATTGGAATAGTCCCGAGAAGTAATGATGGGGCCAAAGATTGGGCCATTGAAGTGGAAATGGAATATACAATTGAGTGTATTTAGAAGTAGAATCATTAGGCAAATGAGTAGAAGTGAGGAAACCATCTGTTATAGATTTCTGGTGTTGGCAGATTATCTAATCCACCTCTCTGCTGTTGGACATGAAACTGCTGAGACTGTCTTATAGTCAACAAAATTGCATTAGGCTATATTACTAGTTTAGTAAGAAAACTGAGTTCCTGACTTTAGGGTTCTCTATATTTCACTTTATTCCTACTGTATCTCTAACAGATAATTTTTTTCTTAATCATGCTATGACCTTATATTTGTTTATAGTTTATAGTGTACTTTAATGTACATTATCTATCTTGATTTGTTCAGCAACCCCATAACACAAATAGACCAAGCATTATTATCCCCTTTCTGAAGGAAGGAAAACCAAGTCAGTGTGGGTAATTCTCTTATTCAGAGTTTATTCAGTTTTATCATTACTACTTAAACGTCTTCTTACACTTTTCCTTTTAAAATATATAGAATTGTATAACTAGTAAGTTCATTTATTGATTCCTATAATAAATGGACTCCTGAAATTATCTCTAAGATTAAAGTAGATTTTGAATACATTTTTATAAGGTGGTTTTTTTAGGTTTTGTTTGTTTTTGTTCATTTGGTGAATCATTTTGCAAGTAGAAAAAATGTATTCTATGTTTGATGAATTCAATCATAAAACATTATTGGGACCATTTTTTGAAAGTATATAATAAAGACTCTCTTTAAATACCGGTTTCATTACTTATTTTTGAATCCTTGAGCAAGTTGTAAACCGCTGTCAACCTCATTCTCCTGACTTCAGTTTGATACAGTAGTAGTACTTAATTCATAGTTACTGTGCTGTGTGAAATAATGTCTGCAAAGCATTAAGGACAGTTCCTGATACCTAGTAACTACCTGATAATTTTAACTACTATTAGATTTGCATTTACCATTCATTTTATGCTAATCAGCATTGTAATTATAAATACTGTTAAAGAGTAAAAAGTAAAATGAGTTAATATTTATTATGAATTTTGCATCAAATAATTTCTTTAAATTCAACAGCACTAATACTTTTATATTTATAATACATACATAAAATATAAGAAATAAGCATAGTTCCTAAAGGAGCTCCATTCCTAAAAATGTATGCTTTTTACATAATCCAAGTGTTCTGTACTCAGTGCTTAATTGATATGATATTAAAAATCATTTTTCCTGTTTCAGAAATCTTTTTCTAAAATCTTTTCTATGGGGAGTCAAGAAGATACTGAAACTTATTTGATATTATTAGAAAATTCGAAAACTTGTTTTTTTGTCCTTTTCAACTACAATTTCTGAAGAAAGTAAATATATTGAGACAAATGTTTCATTTCATTATGTTAAGTGGTTTCACATAATACATACTTCTGGTGTTTAAGGGATGATCAGGTTTTTGAAGATTAAGTTCAGCTTCATAGAAAAGCCATTCTTCTGTAACTCTGTAAATTCAGGAATAGATATAATCATATTCTACTTAGTAAACTGGCATTCTTGTTAGGTAATTTATCAAGGTGATAAAGTTCTTTTTCATGAAATACGTTGAATTATTTGAGTATAAAATATCATTTATCCAAAAGAAGTATTAATGACTTTGCAGCCCACCCCCATTCAGGTATACTTTTTCCTCTTCACTCTCTTCTATGTGCATTTTATTAATAATATAGGAATATTTCCGTTATATATCCCTAGATTAATTTTTAGGTACAAAAGAGTTACTACTGATTTTACCAAATTTGAATATCTTTTCTAAGTTTTTTAATTCTTTATGATCAATGAAAATAGTGTTGATTAATTTACTTTCTATTTTAGACAAGCTAAGTTAGATCTTAGAGTTGCAGAAGCTAAAGTGGAAGAGTTAACTAAAGTGACTGAAGATCTTCAAGGACAGATGCATAAGAAGGTATTTTTCCTATTTCTAAGACAACTGAATGCCTAGAGCTTAGTTTTCTGTGTATTTTATTGTTGATCTATTTTGAATTAGGTATTCAAGAGGATTGCTGGAAAATGAATTAATCACTTTATTGCCTTCTACATATAAAGTATGCATGTTAGGAAGCTTAATTATACTATTGGAAATAACTTTTTATTTCTATTCACTTTACCTTAAGTCAATAAAACTTCAAAGTCATCCCTAAACAAGTCATTGCTGAAATGCATATTAGTGCAAGATCAAGTTTTGGTTAATTGGCTATATGGAGATGGAAGAGAAGCATTTAATACTACATTTTGTTTAATTTATGAAAATACTTATTGGAATAAGAGACTGACATTTTATGTATAATAGGGAAATTTCAGAAAAGTGTCACAGGAAAGGTCAGGCTTTAGATTTACATGGGTGTAATTATTAAAAATTCTAGCTTTGGCACTTCATTGGCTGTGTAACTTTTCTATGTCTTATTTCCCAATATATAAAAGTTGCTGATAGATTTCTAATAATATAGATTTATGAAAGGTGTATTCAAAACTTCCTGTAGATGGCAGTTATAAAAATTGGGTAGATCTTTTAAAACACTGGAAAGTATCCAAAAAACAGAAAGGGACTGAAAGAGATAAGAACTGTGAGGTTTTGGTTTTCTGATCTGAGAATTCTCCCCAATCCCAACCGATTTGACTTCAGAAAACTACAGCTTTATATGGACTTGAGGTGCCCAAGTTCAAAGTTTAGGGCGAGAAAAGCAGTGGCAATTTAAATAAGAAATTTTGGCAGTATGAGAACCACACAAGAAAATAAGACCCAAATTTTGAGTATAAACTGACCAAATTCATGGCTGCAGCCAAACTATGTGGGGGTGGAGGGAGAGGGACCCCAGGAATTGCACTGAAAAAGTAGGCAGAAACCTAAGAGAAATCTGCCCTTGAAAGACAGAGCCTATGGAACCGGGCATCTGAGTGTGCTGCTTTAATGTTTGAAGTATCAGAGGACAGACAGAGCCCAGAGCTGTCAGAGCAGCTACAAATTACAAGGGAATCTCTAAAAACAACCACACCACAAAGAGGATGAGCCCTACCTCAGCCCAAATCTTGACTGATCCACAAATTACACAGGCACAGAGGGGTTCCCTGGAACACTAGCTAAAAAACTAACAGTGGAAAGAAAGAAGAACTGGTCATGAATGGTAGCTGCTGTGTACTGTAGTGGAAACATTTCAGAGTTTGAATCTAGGCAAAATAACTGCCTACTTGAACAACAACAACAACAGCAAATCATCCTCAAAAAAACAAAACAGAATCCAGAGTAACTGCAATGCATTATTTATATTATCCAGTTTTCAACCAAAACTTACTAGACAGGAAAGTGTGACTGGTGGGGATAGAGAGGAGAAGGGGAGGCAGTCTATAGAAACTCACACTCAATGAGCCTAGCTGTGGATTTAATAGGCAAAGGCTTCAAACAAGCTATTACGTTTCAGGGAATTAAAGAAAATCTATTTTTAAATTACAGTAAAATGAGTTTTCAGTGAAGGAGTTTTAATTGAGAACTAGAAATTTTTAATAGAAATTTTAGACTTAAAAAGTAAAGTAGAACTTCCGGGAAGATGGCAGCGTGAGCAGGGCAGCAGAAATCCCCTCCCAACACTATATTTATCTACGAAAATACAGCAAATACATCTATTCCTAAAAGAGAGACCAGAATACACAGGAAAGCGCACAGCGTGCAGCTACACCCGAGAGACTCAGCACCCCAAGAGGCGGGTAAGATACTGAGCCGTGACCCGGTGGGACCCGAGCACTCCCCCACCCCAGTGCACTGGTGGGAGGAGAGGATTCAGAGCCAGGAGGGAGTGGAAGTACACCCCACGAAGTAGCCAGCCCCGGTGATCTGCGTGGGGAGCGCTGACCCACATTGCGCGGTGTAGCGGAGATTGGAGAGACAGAGGGGCAGGATCTGAGCGGGGAAAACGCCACGGTGCTTGCAGCTGGCTCCCGGGAAGGAAAAAAAAAAAGCGTGTGCTTTCTTCAGCGGTCTTAAAGAGACAGGAGCCGAGCAGAGGAGCCGGATAGCCCTGACACACTCAGCGCAGCAGGCTGGGAGTCCTGGGGAGTTTCAGACGCCTTAGCTGGCGACTGGGGAAGTGTGGCCGTACTTACACTTCTCACTGAGATCAACAGCCTCCCATTCGTTCCCACCCCGGCCAGAGCAATAAAGGGCCTG
>JAVSCE010008260.1:0-49493 GCA_032199065.1 Smutsia gigantea | reverse complement strand
AGAGAGTGGGCATCCTGTCTTGTTCCCGATCTTAGATGAAAAGCTTTCAGCGTCTCGCCGTTAAGTATGATGTTAGCTGTGGGTTTGTCATATATAGCCTTTATGATGTTGAGGTACTTGCCGTCTATACCCATTTTGTTGAGAGTTTTAATCAGAATGGATGCTGAATTTTGTCAAATGCTTTTTCAGCATCTATGGAGATGATCATGTGGTTTTTGTTCTTCTTTTTGTTGATGTGGTGGATGATGTTGATGGATTTTCGAATGTTGTACCATCCTTGCATCCCTGGGATGAATCCCACTTGATCATGGTGTATGATCCTCTTGATGTATTTTTGAATTCGATTTGCTAATATTTTGTTGAGTATTTTTGCATCTACGTTCATCAGGGATATTGGTCTGTAATTTTCTTTTTTGGTGAGGTCTTTGCCCGGTTTTGGTATTAGAGTGATGCTGGCTTCATAGAATGAGTTTGGAAGTATTCCCTCCTCTTCTATTTTTTGGAAAACTTTAAGGAGAATCGGTGTTATTTCTTCTCTATATGTCTGGTAGAATTCAGAGGTGAATCCATCAGGCCCAGGGGTTTTGTTCTTGGGTAGTTTTTTGATTACCAATTCGATTTCATCACTGGTGATTGGTCTGTTTAGTTTTTCTGTTTCTTGTTTGGTCAGTCTTGGAAGGTTGTATTTTTCTAAGAAGTTGTCCATTTCTTCTATGTTTTCCAGCTTGTTAGCATATAGATTCTCATAATATTCTCTTATGATTCTTTGTATTTCTGTGGGTCCGTCGTGATTTTTCCTTTCTCATTTCTGATTGTGTTTATGTGTGTAGATTCTCTTTTTCTCTTAATGAGTCTGGCTAGGGGTTTATCTATTTTGTTTATTTTTTCAAAGAACCAGCTCTTGGTTTTATTGATTTTTTTCTATTGTTTTATTCTTCTCAATTTTATTTATTTCTTCTCTAATCTTTATTATGTCCCTCCTTCTGGTGACTTTGGGCCTCATTTGTTCTTCTTTTTCCAATTTCAGTAATTGTGTCTTTAGACTATTCATTTGGGAATGTTCTTCCTTCTTTAAATAGGCCTGGATTGCAATATACTTTCCTCTTAGAACTGCCTTTGCTGCGTCCCACAGAAGTTGTGGCTTTGTGTTGTTGTTGTCATTAGTCTCCATATATTCTTTGATTTCTGTTTTGATTTGGTCGTTAACCCATTGATTAATTAGGAGAGTGTTGTTAAGTCTCCATGTATTTGTGAGCCTTTTTGATTTCTTTCTAAAATTTATTTCTAGTTTTATACCTTGGTGATCTGAGAAGTTGGTTGGTAGGATTTCAATATTTTTGAAATTACTGAGGTTCTTTTTGTGGCCTAGTATGTGGTCTATTCTGGAAAATGTTCCATGTGCACTTGAGAAGAATGTGTATCCTGTTGCTTTTGGGTGTAGAGTTCTGTAGATGTCTGTTAGGTCCATCTGTTCTAGTGTGTTGTTCAGTGCCTCTGTGTCTTTACTTATTTTCTGTCTGGTTGATCTGTCCTCTGGAGTGAGTGGTGTGTTGAAGTCTCCTAAGATGAATGCATTGCTGTCTATTTCCTCCTTTAATTCTGTTAGTATTTGTCTCACATATGCTGGCGCTCCTGTGTTGGGTGTATATATATTTATAATGGTTATATCTTCTTGTTGGACTGACCCCTTTATCATTATGTAATGTACTTCCTTATCTCTTGCTACTTTCTTCGTTTTGAAGTCTATTTTGTCTGATACAAGTACTGCAACACCTGCTTTTTTCTCTTTGTTGTTTGCATGAAATATCTTTTTCCATCCCTTCACTTTTAGTCTGTGTATATCTTTGGATTTGAGGTGAGTTTCTTGTAGGCAGCATATAGATGGGTCTTGCTTTTTTATCCATTCTGTTACTCTGTGTCTTTTGATTGGTGCATTCAGTCCATTTACATTTAGGGTGATTATTGATAGATATGTACTTATTGCCATTGCTGGCTTTAGATTCGTGGTTACCAAGGGTTCAAGGGTTGCTTCTTTACTATCTAACAATCTAACTTAACTTTCTTGTTAAGTTATTGTAAACACAGTCTGATGTTTCTTTCTTTCTCTCCCTTCTTATTCCTCCTCCTCCATTCTTTCTATAATAGGTGTTTTATTCTTTGCCTTTAGTTGGTATTTGGATGGTCTGCTTTCTTTGCTATGATTTTATTTTCTCTGGTGACATCTTTTTAGCCTTAGGTGTGCTTCCATCTAGAGCAGTCCATTTAAGATATCCTGTAGTGGTGGTTTATGAGAGGCAAACTCTCTCAACTTTCGTTTGTCTGGAAATTGTTTAATCCCTCCATCATATTTAAATGATAATCGTGCTGGATACAATATTCTTGGTTCGAGGCCCTTCTGTTTCATAACGTTAAATATATCATGCCATTCTCTTCTGGCCTGTAAGGTTTCTGTTGAGAAGTCTGATGATAGTCTGATGGGTTTTCCTTTGTAGGTGATCTTTTTTCTCTCTCTAGCTGCCTTTAATACCCTGTCTTTATCTTTGATCTTTGCCATCTTAATTATTATGTGTCTTGGTGTTGTCTTCCTTGGGTCCCTTGTGTTGGGAGATCTATGAGCTTCGGTGGACTGCGAGACTACTTCCTTCCCCAGCGAGGGAAAGTTTTCAGCAATTATTTCTTCAAAGACACTTTCTATCCCTTTTTCTCTCTCTTCTTCCTCTGGTACTCCTATAATGCGAATATTGTTCCGTTTGGATTGGTCACACAGTTCTCTTAATATTCTTTCATTCCTAGAAATCCTTTTATCTCTCTCTGCCTCAGCTGCTCTGTACTCCTGTTCTCTGTTTTCTATTCCATTAACAGTCTCTTGCATCTCATCCATTCTGCTGTTAAGCCCGTCGATCGCTTGTCTGATTTCTGTATTGTCTTTCCTCAGTTCCCTCACTTCCTCCCTCAGCTCTTGCACATTTCTCTGTAGGTCCATCAGCATGGTTATGACTTTTATTCTGAATTCTTTTTCAGGGAGGCTGTGCATTTCCATCCCTTCAGACTCCCTCTCTGGGGTTGTCTGGTTGATTTTGGTCTGAACCATATTCCTCTGTCTTTTCATGGCTATATAATTGGTCACTGATAGTTGCCACGTATGTCAGCTGGGCTCTAAGACTTTAAAAAGAGAAGAAAAAAAAAGAAAAAAAAAGAAAGAAAGAAAGAAAGAAAGAAAGAAAAAAAGAAAGAAAAGAAAAACAAAAACACAACAAAAACAAAACAAAACAAAACAAAAAAAATGCCCACCAGACGTAGATTCTGTGGGAATGCTCTAGGTGGCGCTATTGCCCCACTATTCCACGGCTGTGACTGTGCCGCTCCGCAGGGCCCTTTATCGCTCTGGCAGGGGTGGGAACGAATAGGAGGCTGTTGATCTCAGTGAGAAGTGTTAAGTATGGCTATGCTTCCTCAGTCGCCAGCTAAGGCGTCTGAAACTCCCCAGGACTCCCAGCCTGCTGGGCTGAGTGTGCTGGGGCGATCCGGCTCCTCCGCTGGGCTCCTGTCTCTTTAAGACCGCTGAAGAAAGCGCGCACTTTTTTTTTTTTCCTTCCCGGGAGCCAGCTGCAAGCACCCTGGCACGTTCCCCGCTCAGATCCTGCCCCTCTGTCTCTCCAATCTCCGCTGCACTGCGCAATGTGGGTCAGCGCTCCCCGCGCAGATCACCGGGGCTGGCTACTTCGCGGGGTGTGCCTCCACTCCCTCCCGGCTCTGAATCCTCTCCTCCCGCCGGTGCGCTGGGGTGGGGGAGGGCTCGGGTCCCGCCGGGTCGCGGCTCCGTATCTTACCCGCCTCTTGGGGTGCCGAGTCCTCTCGGGTGTAGTTGCACGCTGTGCGCTTTCCTGTGTATTCTCGTCTCTCTTTTAGGAATAGATGTATTTTCTGTGTTTTCGTAGATAAATATAGTGTTGGGAGGAGATTTCTGCCGCCCTGCTCACACCGCCATCTTCCCGGAAGTCATTTAGTTTGTTCTTAAATGTGGATTGCTTTTATTTATTTTTTATAAAGCTGTAAATTTACAATTTCGTATTTTTCCCTTGAAGGGAATTAGCCTTTAGGGAAATGTTTGAGTTCTGTGCACTCGCAGCCCTCCTCTGCTGGGAGACAGCAGGAGTGAGAGATGCCTTTGCTTCTCTCTGTCCCCTGTGCAGCCTGGATCACCTGTTCCCGCAGAGTGATTAAAGGTCCAGGCCACTGTTACTTTTCTTGTCATCCCTAAGAATCTTTTCTCACTTGTCTTCAACCCTGACCATTGCTAGCCAAATTAAGAGAATGGTTAGTGAGGACAATACCTTCCATTTTTTTTCTGTGTTAAAGAGCAAAGAGAGTACCGTGCTTAGAAGTTTAAAAAGAATAGCATACCTACTCCTGAGTACTTGTTTATATTCTTTGAAAAAGCATCATGATCTACAGTGATCCTCTTACATTTATGTATTATATTATATTTCAGATGTACTGTACTTAAACAAAACTACCAAATACAGTTTGTTTCAGAATTATTATAATAGCTTCCATTTATTTAGCTCCTACTATGGAGAGGCACTGTAAATCCTCACCACAATCTTGTAAAATAGGGAACCACAGGCTTCATTTCACATGTGGAAATTGAGGTCAGACAAGTTCAAGGTAACCCAGAACCATGATTTGAGTTTCTACTGCATTTTTTGAATTGGTTAGAAACATTTCTTATTCTTATTTATATTATTATTTTCTTATTTGCCCCTACCACTTTAGGATGCATTTTATATAATGTAAAAATTTCCAGTTTTAATCATGAAAGTTTATTTTTCAGTTTATAGTGTGATATTAAATTATTTTTTAAGAGAACCTCTGATAGATATTTATTCTTTAGCCAAATTGTTTTATGGTTTTTACAATTCTTTGGCTTTTAAAATATTTACTTCTTTTTGTTAACAAATCCCAAGTTAGGCACATTTTTGGGTGGGGGGAATCTTGTAGATAAATTTAGTTAGCAAAAATTAATGAAAATAGTTATATCTAAAATTATTGTCATGCATAAAAAGAAGATATGTTCAATTGTGCTTTTGTCATTTATTAGTTTGTTTCTCTATACTGAATACATGTATTCATGTAACATGTGCATGTGTTTACTGAAAAGCTTATGATTTGTGAGCATAGAAGAAATTGCTCTATTTTCTCTTTTTATAAGGTATACATTCCCTTACATCGGGATGGGACTGATGGTCAGGCTACCGTCTTTTGGAGTTTGAAGCCCTCTGGCTTTAATTCAAAAGCAGTGACCCTGGAAGATATAGGTCCCTTTAATGGCTCTGTTGTGTTTTTATCTGGGCAAAGTGACACCACAATCAACATCACTGTCAAAGCTGATGACATACCGGAAGTTAATGAGACAGTAACACTTTCTCTAGACAGGTAATAACCCATTTAGGTAATGTTTGGTAACGTTTATGTGTTTGAATTCTCTGAAACAAATTTGTTTTAATTTTTTTCTTCATATAAAGTAAAAAGAAAAATCAGTAGGCAATGTTATGCTGACATTTATTTTATGATGGCATCTGGTTAGACTGAATATTATGACATAGTGAACTTTTACCATGCTATACATTTTGAAGAAGAAACATTACATAGAGAATTTATGGAAGGTATCAAATACATCTTACGTGTAGTTTTTTGTTTTGTTATATTTTGTTATATGTTTCATTACATTAAAAAAATCTAAAATGCTAGGTTAAGCAAATAGCTCTGCTGGCTTCATTTCAACAGGAGAGAGGATTAGAGGTTTTTTGAGCAAGTAAAAAGAAAACTTTAATCTTCATATAACGAAATTCTCTTTTTACTTGGAATTTAAACATTAAATACTTATTTTCCAGAGAATCAAAAATAATGCATACTTAAGAGATATTTTCAATGATAGTAATAAGGATTTACTTAATATTTCTCAGTGGGTAATTTATATTAATAAAATAACACAATCTCTCAAAGAGAGTTTTTTTTCATTTTCAGAAAATTTTTTACAAAAATGAAAAAAGCTGTCTATACTGATGTTAATTAATTAAAAAAAATCAAAACCAAGCTTATCTACTACAGACCTCTTTATATTAATGATACATACTAGATAGTGTGACTTGGACTTTGCAAAATTTATATTTTAGAAACAGCAAAATTCAGATAGATTCAGTCGGCATTATTTTGTATTATATTCATCAGGACTGAAGGTAGTAACAATTATTTTATGTAACCTTTGGTTCTACTTTTTATAGTTAGCCTCTTGTAGGATTTTCTTGGTAGGTGTTTTGTGTTAACAATTTTCATAAACCTGATTAGTTTTTTTACATGAAAGAAAAATACAGAATATAGGGATCAGATCTGTTAAATGTTTTCTCTTCAATTTGTTTTCAGAAGCACATTATGATTACTTCCTTTTTTACATAAGAAGTAAAGCAAAATTAAACAAACAACCAAACCAAAAAATAAAAAACAAAAACTAAATACAATAACACACACACACATTCTGCCTAAAAGACTTATGGTTTTAATACATATTTAACATTAACTCTTAAGAAAAAGTATTTCATATGATGAAAAAAATCAGTGAAATATAAGGAAATGAAAACTGAAAATGATGATTTTTTTACGTATGTCCTTTCTTAAGTTAGGTACCAGTAGTTGTTAGATCAATGGACAATCTTTAAAAAAGCTAACGAAAAATGAGCAGCAATTATAAACCAAAGATGTAGCAATCCATAGAAACTTAGCTCAGCTGACAGTTTCTGCTCTGAACTGAAAAGTGTTTAAAGAATGACTGAAATTACACCTCTGCAAGTTTGATAGTGACTATTTTTTGTATTCTTTCAAAATAGTCATTTAGCCTTATCATTGCAAGCCTTTTAAATTAACTAAATATAATTAAAAACTTTTTTTTCTCTCACTTTCCTATGGCTATGAACACTACACAAGGAAGTACAAGTCATGGGGTAGAAAATTTCAGAAATGATTGATTCATCTCTTCAAATGGAAGAAATTAGTTCAAACTTAACATTAAAATGTTTTAATTCAATTAGTAACCAGTGCATACTGGAATTATTTTGTTTGTGCACGAACAAGAATGAGCAAATTACATTTGAATATTCTAAGACATGTTTAAATAAATGGGAGAATAAAACCTACAATTGGCAATAACATATTTTATCAAAACTTCTGTCTCAGTTTTGCCAAATGTTTAACAAAACTAAAATGAAAGAATGAATAAATGAATGCTAATAAGTTTGGTTACAGTAAGTTATAATATTGTATTGCAACAACAAAAAAAACCCTAACACTTTATTGTGATAGTTTATAGTTTTATCTAATGTCAAGTTCAAATTCTTTATATTTCAGTAAATGTAGATCAGAGTTGCTCGGGTACTAAACAATTTGTGATGCTTTCAATACCATACCAGTTTAAAATATTTTACTGTTTAGTTTTCCCTAAATCAGAAACAATTTTGTTATGCCAGTTTATTTCAGAGAAATTTTGGTATATGTAATGTATAACCGCACATTCATAAATAATGTTATTTGACTCAAAAATGAAGCTCTAAGGTTGTACATTTTGATATGTGTTTTTAAAAACTGTTTGAAAATTCAGTATGTTAGGGATTTGGAAAAATGTTTCTATTTGCTGATATAAAGTTGTATTTCAGTAATATTTGTCATAATTAAAAGATACAACGATGTGGCTTCTTGAGTGTATTTTGATGCAGATGAAAGGCATGTATTTCTTTGCTTACAAGGTTTTTATTTTTTCAAAGCACAACTGGCTTTAGATCTGAGGATGAACGATTTTATTTTTTTCAAACCTAATTAAATCTAAGTTGGGCTGAATGAAATTTGCTCAGCTGCTGCGGTCTGTGAGCATGCCCCAGGGCTTGGCAGGCCCCCACGCCTTAGAGCAGGCCCGGAAAGGCATGTCTTCAATGGGTGTTGACACGCAGCCTGGCCATGGGGTCATCTTCCCTTAAGTGGGAACTGCTGGACCTCTTGCCAGCATTTGTTAATAGCAAAGAACCCAGTGTGCTGAATTCCCATAAAGTGAACATTACCAGCTCATGGGGAAAGAAAAAGAAAGACTTTCTTTAGCTTTATTTTTATCCTGCCATTCAAATTTCTAGCAGTCTTAGTGCAATTTTGGCAAATGGAGTCTCCCTCTCTTGTCTCCTTTTTCCGCCTCCCACGCTTCTTTCTGTGTTGACAGGGTAGAAACCGAAAGGTCTGTCGTGTATTTTGGGTAAGTGTACAAAATAGTGCCTTGTTTTTGGTGACTGAGTGTTTTGCTTTGCAAGCCATTGTTTTGGACGAGGCTGCGAGGCTGCCGTTCTGCGTGACCACAGGTCCCAAGAGATTTGCATGTGCTCTTTCCTGTGCATGCTTTGTGTGTAGTTTCATTTTCTAAAGATAAGGCAAGCTTATATGAAGTCTTTTTTGTCCTCAGAGTTTTAAATTATGAATGCATTTAAGATACCTGATGAAAAGTTGGAGAATGAATGTAATTACATGTTTGAAGAACTTAAATTTTTAACTTTCCTTAGAGTTGCCACATCATGACCTAGAGAACAGTTAGTGCACTTTGCTCGTGAGATTCTTACCTAACATTTTGTATGAACGCTGTAGTTTAACAGAGAATGGGTGATCAATATTCTCATCTCTTCCATTGGCTTTTCAAGTGCCTCTAAACAATTTCTTGCCTACATTTTCTCAGTTGTTGTATAAAGAACTTTTAAAAAATTTGCCTTTTTACATTAGCTTATTTTCAGAAAGTTTAAAAATAAGTGTGTTTAATGCTCAGGATGGATTTCTATATTTCACGTTCTGATCCAGTTTTCTTGTTTTCTAGTTATGTGGACATAGGGAATTTTAATAAATGAAAATGAAATTGATGTAAATGAAATAGGGGCAGATTTGGTATGAAAATCATATGACTGCATTAACAGTATAACAAGTGACTGTCCTATTATTTGGACTATCTCTTCAGTGGCCACTACTGTGCTACGTGTTGGTTGTCAGATTTCCAAAAGCTTGGCAAGGACGTTAATTCAGATTATCTATTACATAGGAAGTGCGCCGTTCTTTCTACATATTAATTGTGACTTCATTGTAATTTTGAGGCCTGATCACAAGTACTTTTTGGTTCAACAGAAAGTGACATTTGGAAAGGTTTAGAGCAGCTTGCGGGATTGAGAATTCTCGAGGAGTATGCTGGCTTTTAAACCCTCAGAGCTCGCAGTCCCAGGCCTTTTGATCATTTTAATTACACTCTGAGCATAGAAACCAGAAATAAAAGAACATCTTGTTTTAATATGTTCTTTTGAGATATGTACAGGCGTTTTCATAACATTTCATACATCTCAGATCCATTCTAGTCCATTTTTTTGGTACTTGTCCTACGTTTTATTTTTTAATAAAAGAAAAAATGTAGGAGGTTAAAATTGAGGTGAATAGATTCATATAAAGGTTCACAAAATGTTTCTAAAATCTAGTGATAATTTTAATTATTTTCCGTCAGTGTCGCTTACTTTAATCCATGCAGTTACCCAACTTTTATTCACTTGGTATTATTGTATGTAATGAGTGTGTTTCAAGAAAATCAAGTGTACAATTTTACTTAAAATATTTTCTGTGTGTTACAGATTTTGTTTGATACTTTATAAAAATATATTTACAACCTTTAACTATTGTATGTTTGCTGTACATATGGAGTGTTTGCAGTCATATATATAAAATATGATGGATTCAGAAATAAAAGTTCTTCCGTAAATGAGTAGAACTGTTTGATCTTAAATGCTTTTACACTTAAATTCAATTTAACTGCAAATAACCTTCATACTTATTATCTGGAAGTGTGGTACATATTGTACATAAAGATGCACAATTAAGAAAGAAGATTACAGGCAGTGGGTTACTTTTTTTCCCTTTGACTCCTCCAGGGTCACTTTGGAGAATCAAATACTGAAATCCGGGTATACTAGCCGTGACCTAATTATTTTGGAAAATGATGATCCTGGGGGAATTTTTGAATTTTCTTCCGCTTCCAGAGGACCCTATGTTATAAAAGTAAGTGTGAAGGAAACTTCAATCTATCCTGTACTTGCAGCTTAAGAAGAACAATCTTGAAGGATTTGAACCTTTGTGGATTTCTTTTCTTTTTTTTTTTAAGGAAGGAGACTCTGTAGAGCTCCATATCATCCGATCCAGGGGAGCTCTGGTTAAGCAGTTTCTACACTACAGAGTAGAGCCAAGAGATAGCAGTGAATTCTATGGAAACACAGGGGTATTAGAATTTAAACCCGGGGAAAGGGAGATTGTGATCACCCTGCTGGCAAGATTGGATGGGATACCAGAGGTATGGAATTAAAGTTTTTTCCTTGTGCTTTTGTGGAAAACTCACAGTATCTACTATATTGTAAATATGAATAGTTTGAACATTGGCAAGGGGATACAGAAAAGGAAGTGGGCAAAAAAGGAGTGAGAAGTATTTATGTTTGGAAAAGAAAAAAAGCAAGCTTAAGGAGCAAAGTAAGACTCATTAACATTTGAATTGCGCATGTTTGTCCTACATATAAAAATGCCACACGATCTGAAACTTCCCACGTGTGATCAGTTCTCCCCACCTTTTAGTTTTATTTATGTTGTCTTATTTTATGTAACCTGTACTGACTGAACTTTAATGGTATGGTTTTGAACTGAAGGAAGTTTTTCCATACAATTATTTTTTAAAGGAAATTAAGTTTTATATTAATGAAGTAGCTATTACTCCATTATGTTTGCACACCAGTGCATATGTAGCTTTTAAGTTAATTTTATTTTATTTAACTCTTACCAGTTCCAATGACTGGATTATCAGTGATAAGGTCCAGTCTTTTTACTCTTTTAGTTTAGTGTGGTGGCTTATCTTTTCCCTTTTTGAATAATGTAAACTTATATCTGATGTCTCTCTCCATGGATGGGAGAATGTTAAAGTATCATTCAGGAATAATATCAGCTCTTTTGTCCTTTCAGTGAGTAGTATGCTTCTGAAAAATTGATGGAATTAATATTCTTGAACATATGTTTTTATTTACTCTGAACATTTCAACTTCATGTTTTCCCTAATTTGACACGTTTATTTTAGCTGGATGAACACTACTGGGTGGTCCTCACCAGCCATGGTGAACGGGAAAGCAAGTTGGGGCATGCTGTGGTCGTCAACATAACGATTTTAAAAAATGATGATCCTCATGGGATTATAGAATTTGTTACTGATGATCTAATTGTTATGATAAATGAAAGTAAAGGAGATGATACCTACAGCGGTAAGTTATTCTGCTTCTTATATTCTGTACTGTTCACTGAAGAGGAAATGAATCATTTTTGGTTTATTAAATAAATAGTCATTTTTAGTTGTCATCTGCCTTAGACATTACATGTAGTATGGAAATTGGTGTTTTTACAAAATCATATTTAGGATTGCTATTTTTATTTCTCACATAGTATTGTGATGATACTGGTGACACCAGTTATATTTTAATTTCTATTAACTATATGCAGTAGAACTCAAACACTTAAGAATGAATCAAGTCAAATAGGAAAACCTTAAAACTAAGAGTTACTATGAGGGAAATATTACAGTGGCATGAAATGAGAGGTAGTTGATTTTTAGAGCAATGTGACTGGGTAAGAAGAGCATTTTTGAGTGTGTAGCTTCCTCTAGCTGCCTGTAACAAATATCCTTGTAGGACTTGGTGACAGCTGTACCTAATTAATCATCATTCTGTTCCTTATACAAAATGACTCTTAAATCCCAAACTGATAGGAAAGATTGAGTCCATTTATGTTATTAATTGTATACATACAGGGGGAATATTAGGCTAATATATTTATTTATATACATGTGTGTATATATCTTATATATACATATATATATATTATACACACACACACGCATGCACGCACACACACATACCTTGAGGGTATGCTAGGAAGACAGTTGGCTTTTATTAAAAAGAGTTCTTATTTTAACGTTTGTTTATTTGAGCAATTTCTTTATTCATCATTTAAAATTGTTTAATATGTATTATATATATTTGTATTTCACAGCTGTTTATGGTGTAATAAGAAATCGAGGCAACTTTGGTGATGTTAGCATATTGTGGCTGGTTAGTCCGGCCTTTACACAAGATGTATTTCCTGTCCAAGGGACTATTTTCTTTGGAGATCAGGAATTTTCAAAAAATATCACCATTTACTCCCTTCCAGATGAGGTAAATGTTGCATATATATAACTCTTTACTTGTTGTCTTTGCTTAATAATTATTTTTTATTAAATAAAAATATCTGGTAGGATATTTTATCATGAAAGTACATGATAAAGAACTCAGGTATCAGAATACCTGATTATAAGCCAAAAGAGAAAGACTGTTTTTGGTTTCCCTTAGGGCATTTTTATCTCTCGGAACTGATAGTGGCCAGGGACACTGCAAGGGTGTCTAGAATCAGGGATTCAGCAGTTGTGGGAGAGGTTAAGTGCAGACTTGGACTGAGGCCCTTTGAAGGCAAGGGCGCCACCCAGCAGGTTTCCTGTGGGCAGCTTCCGAATCAGGACCGTGGCCAGATGGATCATGGGTCCAGGGTGCTAATCTTCCTGGTAGTGAAGAGGAAGAACTTACTATCAATGACTGTGCGTCTCTCTGTGCTTTGAACAGCTGGGGAAGCTTGTATCCTTTCCCTCAAACTCGCCCCTTGAGGACAAAATCCCAACACTCTTGTTTTAGGATGTGGAAAAGACAGCAGCTCACGTGTGTGAAGTGAAAGAGATGCAGTATCCACCTGGGGATTTATCTAGGCTGAGGGATGTGGGGAATCTCATCTCGTTAAGACATGGGCATGAGGTCTTTATGACACACCTGGGTGAAACTTGAGTGATGTTTGTAAGAAGCCTTTAAGAGCTTGCTGGTCTTTGGTTACTGTTATGAACTCTGTTCTAAATGTGTCAAAAATTATTTTTCTTTTTGTAAGCAGCATATGTTCCATTTTCTTACAGAATATGAACTATGTAATATTTCTATGTTTAGCATACATAGGCAAAATCTATTTCCATTAAGTTTTATAGTGAATCAGAAAAAAGTGGCTGTTTGGATGCATGCACTTTAAAAATTTTGGGGCGGTCTGAGTCTTACTTGAATGATTTATGGTGGTTCTGCCTCAGAAACGGAAATGAACTTTAGTACTGGTTATGAATAGAGCTATTTAAAAAAATGATTTAAGAATATGTAATGGAATTATTTGTACAAATCACCTGACTTAAAGCATATGTAACATTTTCCAAAAGATTCCAGAGGAAATGGAGGAATTTACCATTACCCTACTTAATGCCACTGGAGGAGCTGAAATGGGAAATAAAACTACTGCAACTCTGAGGATTCAAAGAAATGATGACCCCATTTATTTTGCAGGTGGTATTGCTTTCTTATTTGAGTGAGTTCACATCTTTCTTAAACAGTATAGATATGTTTTTTTCAATACTTTTTTAACTGAACATTTTTGAAAAAGTACAATTGATGCTTGTTTAAGTATGATTGCATGATTTGTTTGGATGATTGTTATTCAATCTGACATTTTAACAAATATTTTTAAATCTCTTCTGAAGGAAAAAGAAAATTACTCTTTTGTTAGCTCTATTATCCCCCTGCCTTCAAATTCCAAGCTGTTTCATTTCCTGTGGGCAAAAAATGAACTGTGGTCCACAAAACCTCATCCAGTGTACAGTGTAGCCAGCTGAGAGTCTGAGTAATGTACCTGGCAGATGGTCACTTCCCATAATAACTAATATTTAATGGACATATGAAAAGGATTCCTTATTATTGCCACTTTAATTCTTTCTTTAGAACTGTCTTTTGACACCTGAAACAACTTTTAGTTTAATGAGCTTTAATTGTTGTCTAACTCTTTTTGAAACCCTTTGGCCAGCTGTTCAGTGGACAATTGCAGGAATCTTTTAAACCTCTTGACTTTTATTGATTCATCCTCTTAACCTTCAGTTAATATTTAATGAGTTCGTCCTGGGTTCTGCCTTCTACGAACTGCTGTGGTAAAATAAAGCCAGATACCTGAGCCTGTTGTCAAGGAACTTACAGTGTAAATTTGGAAATGAGGTGTATAAAACAGGAGGCACAGAATTTCTGATAGTATGTATTTTACTGACAGATGGGGTGTTGAAGACAATGCATTCTGTAGGAAGTATGGCAAAGGGAAGGCTGCTGACTAGAAAAAGAGGAGGCCTCATACAGGAGTTGGGACTAGAGCTGTGCCTTTGAGCAAGGGCATCTCCTGTGGGCGGCAGGGAGAAATGTAAAGTGACCTAAAAGCATGTAGATGGGATTAGAAAAGCTCATATGTTTCTTTTCTTTATGAATATTTCAGAACCTCGTGTAGTGAGAGTTCAGGAAGGTGAAACTGCTGACTTTACTGTTCTCAGAAATGGATCTGTTGATGTTGCCTGCACTGTCCAATATGCTACCCAGGATGGGGAGGCTACTGCAAGAGAGGGAGACTTTGTTCCCATTGAAAAAGGAGAAACAGTTGTTTTTGTGGTCGGAAGTAAAGAGCAGAGCATATCTGTATTTGTTAATGAAGATGATATCCCAGAAACAGTTGAGCGCTTTTATGTGCTCCTCTCCAATTCAACAGGTAAATAATATTTTTATGGCAGATCTATTGTTTCACTGCTTTTACCAAGATGACTTGAAGTAGTTAACTGTCATCTGTGACAGTTCAAGCGCAAAACTGTTTGTTTCATTGTTTTCTTGAGTGAAGGGGTGAAGAATATATGTGTTGAACCTTTATGTACCTGGTATATTCTATGATATTACTTTTAATCTTTTTGACAATATAGCATACCTAGAAAATTATGATATTGTGTTATATGAAATTATGATGTAAGTTAGAAATCTTCTAGCTAAAGCTACTTTAAGCTTTATCTAGTCACCCAAGGGCTTAGGACCTCAGTATTCTGTAGCCCCTTGCCCTCCTAGTAGGGTGCTGGGTCTGCCGGTTGGGAAGCTGCATTCTGTAGGTGGCTGTGTTTGATAACTCTGGAACCGGAGAATGATAATTTGCAAGGGGGAAAAGATAGGCTCTTCCTTCTTCTCTCTACTATAAATGAAGCAGGATGTTCTGACCGCAGTATTTGTGCCCAGAGGATGTTTTGACCCCACCTGTAGTAAATTGGAGGGGCTATAATGTCTTTTGATATTCATGTTATTTTAAGAGTAAAGGGCACTATTTTTCCCTAAACCTTTTGAGAGTAAGATCAAGACATGATACTCCATCACCCTGAATACCTTAGTGTGTTTTTCCTATAAACAAAGACACTCCCCTGCATAATCACAATATAACTATTAAAACTAGGAGTTTACATTAACACATTCTCTCAGACCCCATTCAAGTTTTTCCACTTGTCCCAATAATGTCTTCCCTAGCAAAATGATCCTTTCCCAAATCATGCATTGCATTTAATTGTCGCGTCTCTTTAATCTCTTCAATTTGGCGTAGTTCCTCTCTTTCCTTGACTTTCATGACCTTTCATATATAAATTACAGACTAGTTGTTTTTGTAGAATGTCCCTTATTTTGGGCTTGTTTGATATTTCCTCATTATTAGATTCAGATTTTGCAACTGTGGCAGGAATTTCATAGAAGTGATTCTATGTTCCTGTCATATCCCTTCAATTGACACATTATTTGTTTTGTCCCTTGTGACGTCTCCTTTGAGCACAACTTGGGTGGTGACTGCCAAGCTTCTCTTCTGTCTCTACTCTGTAATGAATAATTATTTTGTGGAGAGATACTTTAAGACTATGTAATATCCTGTTACTTTTCGAACTTGCAGTTTTTTCATTGAAATATTTATCAGTATAGACTCATGATTTCTCTTTAATGCAGTAGGTTATATTTAACTTTCATTGTGTGTTTCGATGGTCATATTGTCCTAGATTTGGCCAGTGGTAGCTTGTTTGAGATGACTTTTGTCTTTTTGACTTGTCCCTATTATTTGAGCATTTTCTTACTTCTCAGCACAGTAAAGCTGTTCCAAACTCATCTTGCACTTTTCCTGTCATGACTCTGAAATCAGTCATGTTTCCAGGAAGCCCTAGTTCCTCTTGGTGAAGAATATTGTTTAGAAACCAGGATCTGGGTGGTCACTGGGTGTGCTTATTGTTATTGAAATTTTGTCCCCCTCAGGCTATATATAGGAAATAGATGTATGTATGTAGGAATGCATTTATGTGTAAATACACACACACTTTTACATCTATATTCACGTGTATATATTGCAAACCATGAGTTCACACCAGTATCTCTGTTTCTATCCGTTATCACAGGGTTCATTCTCGTTTTCTCTCTCTCCATATTTGTCCCTCTCTTCTCTGATAGCGACAAATCTAGTTCCCATTATTTTTAATATGTTTATTTATTTGATCAATTCCCCCATATGTAACCACTTTCCCATTGCTTCTTTTACCCTCATCCCTCCCACAATGAATTTAGGTTTCTTTCCCTACCAGGGGTCTAGCTTCTGCTCTAGGCCAACCCCCACCCCCATGTGCGTATCTTCCCACCCCACTCAGACTCCAGCATCCCGACACAACACTTTTCTACCGTGGCGATGCCCTCCTCGCCCTGTGTGAGCCCTTAGACCTTGTGCTGGGTCACAGTAGTCCCTGCTCCCCCACTCCCTGTGCTCTACCTTGTGCCTTTTGCACTGAAATATTCAAAAAGAGGAAGAGGAGAAGAAAGAGGTCACTTAATTTTGTTTTGCTGTTCTCGTTATCTTTAACTCTCTCTAGTTGTGTGTCTCTTCTTATTCTCTCATTTTTCACCTAGCTTAACTGAGAATATCAAGAGCAAAAGCTAAAAAATGCCCCCTGATGAGGAAAAATGTGACTTTGTAGAATAATAGCTGCAGAAGAAACTTCACAGTTACAGAATACATAGATCTTATATAGATCAAAAACATTTTTGTGAATCCAAGCATTGTCCTAAAATTTAAGTGAAAGAAATTGCTACAGATAAAAATAATTTTTGTGAAGTGAAAGTGGAAAACAGGTTTGCTGTGAGGTAGAGAAAGTTGATGAAGAAGTGACATTGTCTTAATTGTTTACTCTAGAAATAAGTTCTTGATGCCATTTACTAATTTGGTGTAATTCTAGTGAAGACTATTGTACTCAGGTATCTTTGGGGCCAAAATGTCCCTCGGGTTAAGCTCTTGTCAGGACCGGAATGCCACAGTGATAAACATAGCGGCCCAAAACATCCTGAGCCTGTTGTAAAGAAAATAGAAGTGGCTTTGCAAGGAAAGGTTTAATGAGTTTATTTTGTAAGACATTTCACTGGGGAAATACGTATTTGATTTTGAGAGAGAATGAACGGAGGGTGGGGGGCTGGGGAAGAGACCAACTTTACAAGATATGACTGGGAGACTGGCCTGAGGTGTGGTGTACATTTATGGCCGCTGCATTTGTTTCAGTATTTTTCCAGAAAGTTTTCCAGGCATCTGAGGATCTAATGGCTTTAGCTATGCAGATTGAGGTGATAAAAATTTCTAGAATTGGTGACTTTTACATCCATTCTTAGTTATTTCTCTCCCTCTTTTCTCTCCTCTTTTGTGGAGGGCCTGAGGGGATGGGTGGTGGGAGAGCTGGAGAGGCGGCATTTCTAAGTGGACTGGAACTGGCAGAGGGTGTTTATGCCTTACAGTTGCTGTTCACAGTATCTGCCCTGAGATTGAATTAGTGGATCTAAGAATAAGGCCGTCCTTAGAGTTTTTGTTAAATATATTCAGTTCTCCCTGCAGAGACACAGAATGAATTTTTAGGGCCGCCCATGACATGTTGCATGAAGAGTGCACATGATAACAGAACCCTGCCCAAACTAGCTTTTACTATTTTTGTTTTTGTTAAATTTTATGTTATGATATTTTAAATTATTTCATTACTCTGTATGGTCAGCATTTTCTATACCATGACTTACTGTGTATTTTTAATGTTTTTTTCTTTATTAGCTTATAGTCAAGTAAGGTACAGTTGTATATTTTGTAAATTATTTTAATATGCTGGCTTGCTACTTACAGCTTCTTTTTCTATACTTATAGTTTTAGGTGAAGTCCTCATCTAATTTTGAAAGCTATATTTGTATCAATTCAGCTAACATTCATAAATAACTTCTGTGTACCAATTACTGAGCATCTACTTTGCTAGGGCATGAAATTAAGAAGCATTTGTCCAAGGAGCTTACAGTAAAATTTGTGTGAGTGTGTGTACTAACAGAGTGCAATAATTGTGATAGAATTGACAGAGTTTGAAGTGCTGGCACATTTAGCTTAACTTGGGGACTTGAAGGAAGAATTCCTGGAAGAGGTGTTGCTTGAGCTGGGTCCTGAGGAGTGATGAGAATTAGGCAAGTAGAGATGGGAAGGACGTTTGCTCAAGCAGGGAAGAGCTGGTGCAAAGAGGAAGCCCTGTGGACCTCTGAAGTGAGGAGAAGAGACCTGAAGTGTTGGCAGTGATCAGGCTGACCTGTGAAAGAATTAGAGTAGACAGGAATCACGTTCAAAGTCATAAACATTGGATTGTTCTGTGTATGACTAGATTGAACTGCCTAAAGGCAGAGATCTAAAAAGAATCTCTCAAACTTGTGATTCCACTTAAGTAGGATTTTATGTTACTGGGTAATCCTTTCACTATCTTTTATGAAATTAAAGAATCTACCTCAAAATTTGAAACGAGGTAAAGCTATGTTTTTGATTTCTAACCAGACTATTGAAACGGTATTCATATTGTGAAGAAAAGGATCTTCTACGTTTTTCAGGAAAGTAGTTCTGTAATTAAACATTTTCTCAAAGAAAAGCTTATTTAGGTATCTCATTTATGACCTTCAGTGAGGGAATTCTTGCTGAAATTTGAACTTAATTATAAGCTGTTTCTTAATTTAAAAATACAAATTTAATAGTAAGTTGACTACTTTTCATTGTTTTGACTTCCCCACTTTCACTTTAGGAGATACAGTAGTATATCAATATCCACTAGCTACAGTGATAATTGAAGCTAATGATGACCCAAATGGTATTTTTTCCTTGGAGCCTTTAGACAAAGCAGTAGAAGAAGGAAAGACTAATGCATTTTGGTAAGCATGTTTGGATAAAGCAAAATCAAATTTGGTTAAAATAAAAGCTTTAAATATGCAAAAATTTGATATGCTGTTACTCTTTTGAAATTAAAATAAATGATTAAGAATTGAATAATGTCAAAGTTGGTACTCTGAATGAATTATAAACTTTAAGCTGCTGCTATTTGTTAAAAAGAAAGCGCCCCTGGCATTTTAGCTGGTAAGCAGAAATTATTGCTCCCACCCTCCTCACTCCCAACTTCCATCCTTTGTCAGGACTGTGAGTCCTGAATTATCCAGGGTCTTGTGGAAGTCTTTCTCACATGATGTGTGGCTACTCTCACTCTGTACTTGGCTTTTGAAGAATGTTCACCAGTTCTCATCTAAATATTTTTCTATTGGGCTTAGAACATATCTTTCAGTTTAGACTTCAAAGACTATGACTTTTAAGACCTCTTATCTTTCTTACTTAAAGTTCTACCTCCTTTTTCCCTCCCCTTCTCTGAGTGTCTTCATGGCTGCTAAGTAAGGACTAACTGGATGGTTTATATTAAAGATGATAAATGGAAAAAAGTATATTTCTGATATAACACAGAAAGCTTTCATCAGAGTTAGATCCACTACTTAAACATTTTACATACAAGTTAATTTTCCTTAATTTGTCATGTAGGATTTTGAGGCACCGAGGACACTTCGGCAGTGTTTCTGTGGCTTGGCAGCTGTTTCAGAACGATTCTGCTTTACAAACTGGACAAGAGTTCTATGAAACTTCGGGAACTGTTAACTTTATGGATGGAGAAGGAGCCAAACCAATAATTCTCCATGCTTTTCCAGATAAAATTCCTGAATTCAATGAATTTTATGTTTTAAAGCTTGTAAACATTTCAGGTGCTGTGTTTCCCATCTTTTTTATTTTATCACCAAAACTTGATATTTCATATTTAAGTAATTAGAGCTGAATAAAAAAGCCTATTAATAATGAATTAAGTGTATTTTGATTACCTGATTTTAAATGTCAACAATACCCTTTTTCACAGAAATGTTAATTTTTAATATTCGTTTTCTGGCTTGGCTTGATTAAATTTTATGAGTGGAAACTTAGATCTATTCTCAAATTTTTAAATAGATTTTTTTCCCCACCAGATACAGTGTCTCCAACCAAACATTAATGGAAATTCAGAAGTACAGATTCATGGTAGCTTAAAGGACTATGGTCTTTGTGCCATAATTTAAACAGTTTTTTCATCCATCTTGGTTTTAGGCACAGGAAGTAAACCTCTCTCATTAATATCCTAATTTCAAGCTTGACTGGCTATTAATAAATCTGCTGAACCAGAATACCCCAGAAAGTGTTGTGAAAGCCTTATAGTGACCCTACTGTTTATTGATCACTGAGCAAATTATTTAACCAGAAGTTTGCTAAACAAATTCCTTTTGTCTTCATTTTACACTAGAAAGTACATCAAATTCTGGTTTCTCATTCATTATAAATTTTCTTATTACAGGTGGGTTCCCAGGTCCTGGAGGCCAACTAGCAAGAACCAACCTCCAGGTGACAGTAATGATTCCATTCAATGATGATCCCTTTGGAGTTTTCATCCTGGATCCAGAGTGTCTGGAGAGAGAAGTGGCAGAAGATGTCCTTTCAGGAGATGATATGTCTTATATTACCAATTTCACCATTTTGAGGCAGCAGGGTGCCTTTGGTGATGTACGAGTAGGCTGGGAAATACTGTCCAGTGAGTTCACTGCTGGTTTGCCTCCAATGATAGATTTTTTGCTGGTTGGAATCTTCCCCAGCACTGTGCATTTACAGCCACACCTGCGGCGTCACCATAGTGGAACAGACGCTTTGTACTTCAGTGGGCTAGAGGGGGCATTTGGAACTGTGAATCCCAAATACCATCCCTCCCAGAACAACTCAATCTCCAACTTTACATTTTCAGCTTGGGTGATGCCCAGTGCCAATACAAATGGATTTGTTATAGCGAAAGATGATGGTAATGGAAGCATCTACTATGGGGTAAAAATTCAAATCAATGAATCACATGTGACACTTTCCCTTCATTACAAAACTGTGGGTTCCAATGCTACATATATTGCCAAGACAACAGTCAAGAAATACTTAGAAGAAAATGTTTGGCTTCATCTTCTAATTATCCTGGACGATGGTATAATTGAATTCTACCTTGATGGAAATGCATTGCCCAGAGGAATCAAGAGTCTGAAAGGAGAAGCCATTACTGATGGTGAGTGTCATCTTCACATGTAGTGCACTGATTTTGGAATTAAAAAAATTTTGATTTCTAACAGGTATTTAAAACTCTGCCTGTCCATTGGTTTAATTTCTTTAAATAAAACTATTAGTCCACTAAGACTATGAGTTCTGTATCGAGTATGGGAGAAATGGATCAGGTGGAGTCTTTACCCCTGAGGTGCCTGAAAAAGTCTCTAGAAGAAAGATGTGCATACAGATCACTTCAATACATAGTTAGAAGAAAGAAAAAAATTATGCAGGAGGAACATTTATTCCTCTTGTGATAGTAGGAGGGAATGGGGCATGACATTCCAGGTAGAGAGAGAAAAGAGCAGAGGTGTAGAAATGTGAAATAGCATAGTGAATCTGGGGAATTACTATTGACTCAGTATTGCTGGAGGCACGGTGCAGGCCGGGGCGGCTGTGGAGTGATGGGGTTCTTAGTGGTGGTGGTTAGGATTAAAGAGGAATCAGAAGAGTAAAAGTACATTTAAAAAAATCCAGGAATTATAGGGGTTTATAGTATCAAGAGGTAAATTGGTGAATTCTGTGGAATGCTTTGAAGAGACGATCTTTGTTGTCTTTAAGATGGATTGTGTGCTTTTTCCTTGAGGAACACGTATTTGTATGCATGTTTACACACAAATATTGGTGATCTCCATTATAATCAACAATTCCTTCTAGCCCCTCCATCCTATGATTTCATTCTGTTTTTTATTTATTAAGAAAGTAGAGAAGAGTTTATATGGTCACAACTTAATAGACTATTTTCCTTCTGAACCTCCTGCATTAAATGTCAGGTTATATTTCTTTTTTCTAGTAGGCAAAGAGATGGGCAAAAGAAACAACGTGAACACATTGGTGACTAATGCCAAGGACTGTGCTTACAGAACCTTATGGCATTAAGTCATTCATCGTTTGATTATGGGAATATATACATACGTGTGTGAACATTGTTTCTTGGTGATGGCATGGTGGTAGAATGAGAATGGGAAAGACTGGGGGAAGTGAGAACTGGTGTCTTTTTTCTCTGACTTGTAAAAATTTATGTTGTTTTTGTAATTTGTGACCTAAGAAAATTGATACGTATATATATTAAAGTTATTAATGAATTATAGTATATGTTATATATTACAGAATATATAAAACTGTGCATAGAACTGGACAAGTTGATAACATTTTTAGAACTTCCTATTCATCAGTTTTAGCACCCATGTAACAAGCACCCAGATCCGGAGCCCCCTTTGGCTCTCCAGTCACTAACACTAACCTGCCCACCTTCTATTGCTATTTCTAAGAGCATAAGATAAGTGTTTCCTGTTTTTAAATTTATGTAAAAAGAATTGAGCAGTGTGTCCACTTGAACGTCTATTTATGAGGTTTGTCCCTATTTTTGCCTGTGGTAGATATTTCATTCCCATTACTATGTAGTCAGTCTTGAACCACTGGAGAAGGAGGCATCGGGTGACTGTGATGAGAGTGTGCGGTCTGCTTGTGACTACCCTAAAAGAGCTCTCTGAGTGGTGACTTGTAAAAGTTTGATTGATGATATTGATAAGAAATATTGTATTTTTTGCCCAAACCACTGCCAAGCTCTCATCTCAACACAAATATTTTAGCTGAGTTATTAGAGAGAGAATGAGTAAATAAAGAATTGATGAATTCCTGAAAAGAGTTGGTGATATGTATATTTATAACTATACATAGTAATATAATTGGGCTGCATGTTATCATGAAACAGTCCCTAAGATTTGCATATAATGATGTTCCCGGGAAGAAGTACTCCTTTTTCTTCATCCATTGCAGTAGTTGGGTAAAGAGTTAAGTTTGGTCCACAAAAGCTTCAAGCTTCTTTTGCTGAATTCTCACAACTTTGACTCAAAATGAATTTCTAAGGGGTCGAACCTTGAAGTTCTCAAAGAATTTTAACACTAAAGTTTTAAAATATGACTGAATTGCTTGACTGCATTTGTAGGTGGGCAAGGAAATCTGAAAATTTCATGAAAGAAATGTCTGTCCAAATAGATACCCATACATACCCATGTATAAAATATCCTTTGGTACAGAATGTCTTAAATACCAGTGATTACTGATTCATTTTTTTCATAACAGAACATACCTTTTATTTGATTGTATTTTAGTTATGCAAAAGCTTTACTTATCTACCAAAACCTTTCAATAAAATTGCTTCACTTTCCTAACCATATTTGTAGTTTAGATAGTTGTGGATATGGTAGCATTTAAACCATCTCTAATTTCAGGTCCTGGAACACTGAGAATTGGGGCAGGAATGAATGGCAGTGACCGATTTACAGGTTTGATGCAGGATGTGAGGTCCTATGAGCGAAAACTGACTCTTGAAGAAATTTATGAACTTCATGCCATGCCAGCAAAGAGTGATTTGCACCCTGTTTCTGGATATTTGGAATTCAGACAGGGAGAAACTAACAAATCATTCATTATTTCTGCAAGAGATGACAATGAAGAGGAAGGAGAAGAATTATTCGTTCTTAAACTAGTCTCTGTATATGGAGGAGCTCGAATTTCTGAAAAGAAAAGCACAGCAAGATTAATAATACAAAAAAGTGATAATGCCAATGGCTTGTTTGGTTTCACAGGAACTTGTATTCCAGAGGTAAGTGGTGAGTTTGGAGAATTTTGGAGTCAAAAATTCATTGTAGGTGGATTTATTTGGGAGTGGGCTTTCTCTCATTTGGTAAAATTGCTTATGAATGTATTCTAAGCTCAGAAGTATGCTAGAGCAAGTGGCTGCAAGTGTAAATTAAGATCTTTGCTCTTTTAACTTCACAATTTGAATCAGAAGCTTAGTGAGTTGATAGAAGTTGTAACAAGTTAGGAAACGAAACTGACAATTATCTTTAAGGGTAATGCATTTCATAGAATGCATAGTTATATTCTACATGCAATTTATTTTTTTGGCTTGTATTTGAATACTGCATAAGTAAATGAGATAATATATGCTGAAAGCTTCTATAAATAATTGTGGTTGAAATTTCATTAAAATAAGATATTTTGAGTTTTTTTTCCCATGTGAAACACACTCAAGTAGTTACAGCATTCTTCCACGTGGGGTATAAATGCCTTTCTTCTTCTCAACCTTCTTGGCCAGAGTAATTCATTAGGTTGTTTGACTCTCCTTATCAGTTCTTTCCAAGTTTTCAAAGATTCATAATCATCTTGCTTTCCTGGTCTGTAATGTGAGATCTCATGAAACTACTCCACAGGTGTTGTGTGTGACAGCAACAGCTCGATGTCCATGAAAGGATGCCAAGGAACAGGAGTCTTTTCCTTTGCAAGTTGAGTCTCATAGGTCTAGAAGGACGTATATGCAAAATGAAGCAATTAAGAAAAATATGACTGGATAGAGCCTGAAAAACATATCTAGGTCATAGGCCTTATTGTACCTCACATTGGGGTATCTAGCTCTCTAGGCTTTCTTCTTGCCCCTCTTAGCTCTTTGGTGTGGTGGCAATCATAAGAGATCTGCAAAGAGCAGTCTTTGTCTACACCGGAAATACAGAGAATATCCTAGAGTAGGGAGGACATATGTCATACAAATCTGTAACTTAAAAAAGTTTGTTCATCCATAATGATACCTTAAGTGATGTTCAGTCATCATAGAACTTTACATGTGAAGTTTTTCATGCACCTCTGACAATTCATAACATAGCTGCAACAGATATTATTACTCTCTCCACTATATAGGGTTAGAGACTGAGGCTTAGAGACCTGAAGAAAATAATCGACCGAAGTTGAATTAAATGAGACAGGATCAACTACCTGGCTCAAAGCTTGGCAGTTACTAGTACTTCATAAATATTGATTTTCCTTTCTCTTTTTCTTTTTTTGCTCCTGAGATACAATAGGAAGAACCAGAATTTGAACCTATGTCTTGTGATTTCTAATCTATTGTCTCCCCTTAGTATCATCATTTCTATTTTTAAAAAGACAGGTGGCTTCCAACAGTTTGTGGTGATTATTACGGTACCATGTAAGATCAGCTTCCCTGCAGTTCCCTTCACAACCTGGCCTGTGGCTGGGACTTCCTGTGTAATTCTCCCCTGTGATCGGTATGTCTCAGTTCCAATCTCAGGCCACCAGCACTTCCTAGCCTTTCTATTTGGAACACTCTTACCCAGATTTTCAGTATTAGTCATTCCAGTGTGAGCTCCAGAGACATCTCCTCTTAAGACGAACTTTCTTATTTAAAGTAATTTGCCTCCCCTTCTCCCAACTGGTCACTCTCTGTTTCTTTGCCTAGTTTTACTTTTCTTGGTAGCACTGATCATTCTTTTAAATTCCCTTTTATTTCTAAGTCTGTGTATTTACTGGCCATCCCTTTCTACTCTACAACAAAGGTGAGAGAGCTCTGAATGTAATAAGGTCTTATTGTTCATTATTGTATCTCTAGCACCTAGAATGGAACATAGTAGGTACTCAGTAAATCTTTGTTGAGCTTGTGAATGTATTTCAATACCAAGAAAAGAAATGGCTCATAGTTCAAATAATATATATTTAGATTCAGTTAAAATGCCAAGACAACCGAACTGAAAAAAAAAATTAAAAAATCCTGCCTAAAATGAGGAATTATTTTTGTGTGTTTCTCTGGCTTTTTGGACCATTTCAATAAGCTTTCAGTACTGTCTTGTCTCACAAGTTCCACTGATAGATTGTGTTGGTGCTGGTTTAGCTCCATATGAAAATCTAGCCATCTTCTATTAAGTTAGACATCAAAGTGATTTGCAAAAGTGTAAAACAATGCCCTTTTCCTAATTTTTTTTGTTTTAGAAAATATGGTTATTTCTCATAAAATATGTTGCTTATGTTAGCATGTATGAGTTTATTATTGCTATTTTAAAAAGTTACTATATAAATATTTGACCTTTTTTTCAGATTTCATTTGTAAAATGGTAAGCATCAACAGATTTTACCAACATAAGAAAAATACTCCTTGAAGTTCTCAGTAGTTTTTATGAGTGTCCAGTTTCTGAAACCAAAATATTGGAGAGCTGCAGTCTTACTCTCTGTCTGGAATTGTCTTCACAATTTTAATTTTATTGTTGTTTGCTTCATTTCCACAAATTAAAAACCACTGTCATGTCCATAGAGTGTTTCTTCCCCATTGTGTTGCTGCAGTAACATTGAAAAGTTAACTTTTCTTATCCTTTCAAAAAATGCGGAAGGCAATAGATCCCTTTAAGACTTCTGAGTTGTGTTATGCTTTTACATTTTTCATAGATTCATATGAGATAAAGTAGTATTAAAGTTAAAATAAGCATAATCACATCTTGAACAGATAATGAAAATATGTAGGTTATGACGTAGTCTACTACTTAGCATATTGAAAGAGATGATAATTATTTTGTGATTTGTTCTCTTCCAGCCAGGTACACCATGTTTTGGTAAATAGCAGGTGCTTAATTATAATTGAAGAATGAATAAACTTGCCTGCAGTTTAGAGCCCTGGTGGGGCATTTAACATAGTTCTTTGGACTCCAAGTAGGATCTGCATTGAACAGATGACTGACTTTTGTTGGGTTTAGCCTACTGACCACATTCTCATGTTGCCTTCCCATATATTGTTATTCTGTGTACTTTTGTTATTCTGTGTTAGTTTCTGTCCACCAATTTTAGCAGTATTTTTGTATGCCCTGCAGCCTTGTATGCCCCATAGTTATAGAGTAATGAGATTGCTTTTCATAATAATCCATAGAACTTACTAGTCTCCTTATTTTACTTTTGTAACTTATGCTTGGATTGTTTTATATTTCAGACATTCTGAGATGTAAAAATGAGAATATTACTTAACTTGGACTGTGTGTGTTTTTAAGTGCCTGCCATATGTTACTTGAATAGATTCCTTTAGATACAAGTGATACCGATATAATCTGATATCATAGTCATTACCCAAGCATGAAACAAAATAAAAAATTCATTGGATGCATAATTATTTAGCTTTTATCTCCTATTTCAGTAGAGCAAGCCAATTCGTGGCTCAGAATAGTGTATTATTTTTTCTAGGAAAATGTATTTGAAAAACTTCTCATTGTTAACCTTTATAATTACTCTTCTGCTGATCTGAAATTTTGACAAATTCCTGACTGAAAATAGAAAACAGAGTAGTGGCTCCTGTTGTTTCTTGTAAAAAACTGAGTGATGGTGGTTCTGATGATTATTACTTGGTTATGTACCTTTGGCCTAAACATTTGCTTGTTTCATGATTCTAACATAAATTAGATGAATGTTTTAATAGTAGAGAAAAATCTTTTAACTATTCTCTATGTCTTAATCTTCTGGTGTTAATAATTTCATCCTCGGTCCAATATTACCCTAAGTGTTGTGCATGGACAGCTTGGTCAGAAATATCTAATGCTTATTCCTAGGCATCTGTCCTGACTGAGGACCATGTTTCTGCATCAAAATCTCTGACAGGGAAATGGGCTGGCAGGCAAAAAATCTGTTTAAATGGAAAGTTTTGTACATACACAAAAATACAGAAAATGGAATGGATCCCAGCAACTCATCTCCTAGCTTCAACAATTATCAGGCTTTTGCCAATCTTGTTTTACTTTTTCTTTGGCTGAAGTAATTTTTAACGCAAATCTAGGCATTATGTCATTTCTCTGTAAAGGTGGATTTGCCAAGAACCGTATGTAATTTTTCAATGGACCCTTGATGTTTGAAGTTTCCTCTCCAATCAGAACTTAATAGAATTTACTTTATTGTATAAAATATTCTTTAATTTCTTTTAAAAATTTTGATATGTAGCACATTTTTGCACACGACTATTGAAAATGGACAGTCTTTCTGTTTTTATTTTTATTTTTTTAGGAAAGCAAGGCAGAGGCTTTTATTTAGAGAGAAAGTGAAAAGACAGAGCTCCTGGCTCAAGCCAGGAGGGGACAAAAGAGTCCCTGATTTTTTTTTAAACTAAAAACAGTAGGTGACAGGTTTTGATGAAAGTTTTACTAAACGAAGGTGTGGTTAGATAACTTTTCTACATGTGATTGCTGTAAGCAAAATATCTTTTCTTAGTCCTGGATGTGGTAGTGCTCACTGACTTGGTAAAAAGTTGTATGGAAACATCTTAAATTCCTGAGAGTATCTTTGCATCTGTTTAATCCATGCCTCTGGCTAAAAAGGGAAAGGTTGCATATTCACATGTTGGGATGTTATGATCATTTCAAGAGGACATAACTGAGATTGGGAGTGCTTGATAAGTGGTGGAGTGACGCAGTTCAGGACTGTTTGACTTTATTCTTTTCACCTCACATTTGCTTGTGTACCACTTGGCTGTGATGAAAATGCTGGTGTAGACACCCAGGTGGGAATTAAATTCAAAGCTGTTTTGAGCCCCTGGGTCTCTTTGCTGCTGCCCCTTCTCTCCAGCCTTGTAGGGTTGGGGGCCCCACCTCAGAACAGTCAGCTCTGACATATGTGGTAGATGAGTTCCTACAAGTCACCATACTACCCAAGTTGCATCATGAAACCAGAACTCACAGGGAAGATGGGTTAGGAGAACACTGCTGAAGTACTTGCTCAGGGACATCTAAGATAGGGACCTAATTAAAAAAACTAGTTTTATACAAGAAATGTTTTAATTCTCAAATACTACAATAAATAGGGCAAAAGAAAGGGCAGCCTTGAAAAAGACCTTAAGTTTGCTTGTGGAAGTGGGCACCAGCAGAATGGCAGCTTGTGTGTTCTCATTAAGTGAAGGAAGGAGATTATCTGAAATGGGAGGGCACGGAGATGCAGACAGAAGCAGGTAAATGTGGCTGGTAACACACGTGTTGAACTGAGGTGGCTGGGTGCTGTTTGAGGGTGTGTGTGTTGAGGCTGACAGTGGCTCTGCCACTCTGCTGACCCACTCAGGAGTGGGCAAAGCCGTGAACAGCCCATGTGGCCATTTTATGTGGAGGGAGAAGTGGTTTGAAGTGTGAATATACATGTGCCTCTGAGCAGTACTGATGATGTAGTGGGTGCTCAGGGGCTTGGGAGAATCAAGACTTGATTCACGAAAGTCTGGAGATTTGTGTGAAGGTGTGTGTTATAAGAGACCACTGGGAATAGACCCTAAGTGTGAGGGGACATTTCCCAAAAGGCTCTCAGCAACCTGAAAGTTAGGGTGAGGCACCCGTTGGATGTCAGCCAGGCCCCACCAGCATGGCACCCTAACAGGGTGGTGGCAGGGGTTGGGGCTGGGTATGGGCCTGACAGGATGAGATCTCTGCTCTCAACTCGAATGCGGCCACTGTTGCTGCCGAATGTCTGAACAGCAAGCAGCAAACACCAACGCTAAGCACTTCCAATGAGCTGCTGAATGGTAGATTGATTGGTCAGGCCCATTTACTCCAGAGGTGGGAGTAACTCACTGTTACTGGAATTAATACTTGCTTTAGTGTGTGAGTGTATTTGTTTAGGGCATCTGCCACACCACCAGGGGAAAGCTGAATGCCGGCCTTAGTTTCCCCTGAGAACCTGCAGCACATTGCCTCAAAGGGACTTGTTTTATGTGAAGGAGCTAAACAGTGGGTACTCAGCCACAGCCCTGGCTTTACCATACGCCACAGCACTTGACACAACTGGTCTAGCACAAAGGTGGGACGACCTGCTGAGACCCAGCCGAGGTGCTAGCTCAGGGGCTTGAGCTCATCTTGCTGGGGTGACATGTTGTCCTCCAGGATCCAGTGTGTGTATCCAATGGCTGATACCTGGTTCTGTGTCCCCAGGACCTAGAGCACAGCGGCTTAGGAAGCAAGAGGTAGAAGTAAGATTGGCCTGTCTCCTGCACTCCCAGTGCTGTGACAGTTTGTTTCCTGCTCCCATGCTTTAGGCACCTCTGGATTTGAAGTTCTGGTTCCGGCTGGGTCTGGGGGTGTCCACCAGGAGATGTACTGAGCAATCCAGTGGACGGTCACCAGGCCATTTTGGTCTTCTCAAGCCAGTGAACAAACAGGCAGAGGTGTTACAGTGTTGCCCCAGGTGCTCGATCTTCACTGTGTGGCCCTAGAGTTCCTGCTGCACTTGGCAGTTGGAATGATGATTTTTGGTGAAACTCAGAGGATTTACTGGAACATCTGGTGCTTCCATGCTCATTGACAGTTTTGACTGTTTTCTAGTTGTAGGCAAATTTCAAATCTGTTCCCTCCAGCCCTAATGTTAGTACCACGTTGGCTCTATCTCATGTTGACCAGAGGTGTTTATAGTTGATACGAAAAATAGAAAAGACTATATATATTAAGATTTTTATTTTGAGCTCTATTCATTCAGTTTTAGGCCTTTTTTCTGTGAATTATGTAAGTTTTCTAACATACAAATACTGAATTTAGACTAAGAACTTAAGAGTATGAAGACCTTACTCAAAAAGATATTCCAACTTGCTCCATATAATTTTAAGCATTATCTTAACATATTTAGATAAAAATATTATCCACATGAAAAAATCAACACATACATGCTTTTTAGAAAAATCTTCTGTAACCATAGCATCTAATGTAGAGGCTGGCACACAGCAGGTATCAATGAGTGAGTTACGTGTACAGTTAGCCAAGTATAACTCTCTGCTTTCTGCTTGTAAAGGAGAGAGAAAAATGAACGGTTGTAAACATTTAGCAGTCAAACATATATCTGGAGGAATGTAAAAGCTCCATAGGGTGGTAGAAAGTTACAGAATTAAGTTTATGGAAAAAGGATTTCATGAAAGCATTGTAATTTATCACTGATTTGAATTGGAATATACTTACAAATAATTTATGTTCAATTTCAGATTGCAGAGGAGGGATCCACCATTTCATGTGTGGTGGAGCGAACCAGAGGAGCTCTGGATTATGTGCATGTTTTTTACACCATCTCGCAGATAGAATCTAATGGCATTAATTACCTTGTTGATGATTTTGCTAATGCCAATGGAACTATCATATTCCTTCCTTGGCAGAGATCAGAGGTAAACCCTGCCTTCTTTGTTTCTTTGAAAGCCTCCTGGAAGCTTTTCCTGA
Organism: Smutsia gigantea; assembly: GCA_032199065.1. Classification (NCBI taxonomy): domain Eukaryota; kingdom Metazoa; phylum Chordata; class Mammalia; order Pholidota; family Manidae; genus Smutsia; species Smutsia gigantea. Next base: position 18,018 of record JAVSCE010008260.1, on the reverse strand, counting down.
TGTGTTTGTTCTGCAATTTATTTACAGCTTCTTGCTATTTAAGTAATTTAAAATATTTAGGTGATTAGGTTTTATAGCATAATATATTATTTATGCAAAAGAAAAAGTAAGGATTTGAATAATGAAAATGGTATACCAAAGGTTTATCATTGTGGGTTTTGTTATTATTCATACAAAGGAAAACTGCAGAATTCTTAATGGTATAATATCAACCAATGAGAAATTCTTGTAATTGTAATCTCAATTTATTTTTAAGTCTGAAAAAAATGAATTTTTCTTTGTTTTGAAAGTACAAATGATCTCCAGTTTTCACACTTTTCGTGAATCATAGTCTCGTGTCTGAATAGATGATCCAGAAATAAATGACACTTCTTTTAAGTGGAGGTGGGATGAAACCTCCTCCTATATCAGAAATTTTTTTACATTCTTTTATTCTGTTATGGTAGAATATTCATTAACAATAAAAATTTTCATTAAAAGTATAAATAGCCTATTGCTCATCAGGGCTAAATAGTAAAATAACTAAGGCTTTTGCAAATATAATCTGAGGAAATTTCTATGGGAGCTAGGAGTTTATTGGATGAAAAAGATAAAAAAAGGTAAGAGGGAAGATTTAAAACATTTAGATTTGAAGAGTTAAAGCTAAAGAAGAATAATCATATCTCTATAATTTTTGGGAGGGGGAAACAAATTAAATAGTTTATAACAAAAGTTCCCTAATAGCAGTCTGCAGATAGATCCATGATAAATGTTTTGCTGGTCTTTGGTAAAAAGAGGAAAATTAGGACAACCAGTACATTTTCATAAGGCTAACATTTTTCAATTTAAAGGACCGTATTTTAGTCTGATGCTGTCTTTTCCACTTCTCTTTTGGATTTAAAGTATCATCAAGTAATAATGATAGTATGTGATAATATTTTAATATTCCTACTGAGTTGATCCCCCCAAATTTTCCCTTGGAAAATTGACCACCTATGAAATAAAAATGTAACTGGGAACCATTGTTTTACAAAGTGGATTCATATACATTTTGGAAAAGATAAAGTTTCTCAAATTTTGGTCAGGAAAATAGTTGTATATGTTCCTGTCAAGATTGACTTGGAATATTTTTTTCTGTGATTTTTAAATTTAAGAAAGAATTGACCTTTAAAGCAAAAATAGTAACATTAAATAGTGGAGTTGTTTTATAATACCATGTCAGCTAGATCTATACCATCTCTCAGTCTTGCAAAGCCAGTGACTGGATACTGAGATGTCTGCTAATGCTTCATGACTGTGCTTTCCAACCCAAACAACAGAAAGGTGGCCTTAGTTTGCTACTATCTTTCATGTATCTGGGGAATGCATCTAACTGAATATACTTAACAGTCACATCTAGATTGAAGCTGCAAGGGAGTCTGGAAAGTGTTTGTGTGTGTGTGTGTGCGCGTGTGCATGCAGTACAGGAAAGTACACTGGAAATGTGTTTTTCAAGATTTCTTAAATGACCCATTAATTATGAGATCAGTCGAGTGAGTCATGGCTAAGATTTTTAAATAGAATAAAAAATAGAATGTATAGCATGTAGTAAATAAAGGTAAATGCTGTTTGATTATGAGTCACCATGTAAAATACAATTTTTTTATGCCTTGAAAGGGTCTTCAGTTTCAAACTCGTCATTTCACTAAAACAAATGATTACTTTGTATTGCTTCAAAACTTTAAGAATACTTACCGCTTATGATTTTTAACGTATATCTCCATGTTTTGGTGTTAATTTTCATAGAAACATTTGTCAGCTTCCTTTCTAGGGGCAAGACATTTTAAATCTTCAGACTGCTCATTGTTCTTTTTAATTCAAGAATAATGACATGATTTGGGTAGTAGTAGGTGTCATTTTTATACTTCTCTGAGCAAATTGGCTGTGCCATGCATTCCTTTCTTAATTAAAAGTTTGATAGAGTGAACATTAAAACCAATTCAGATTCTACCTCAGACCTACTAAATCAAAATAGAAAACCTACACCTACAGAAAGTTCTTCAGCTGCCTTTAGGCCCAATCACTAGTGTTTGCGACATTGCATTTGGAGTAGAGTTTGTTTCTAGGCTGTCCTCCTCCTCCTTCCTGGTACCCTTCCTTCCTTTGTCCTCACTCCCTCCACTAAGTGGTCATCAATGCCTGGGTCTTCTCTCTCCAGAACAAATCTCAAAATGTCTATTTTCATTCATCTCCACTGTCACTGCATTAGTTCAGGATTTCATTATTTCTGGGTAGTCATCTCCTAACCGAGCCCCTCACATCCTTTCTTGCTCTGTCCACTCCACTTACCCTGCCGTGGTGTTTATTCTAAGAATTCTCATTTTGTTAGTCTCCTGCATATGATTCTTCAATTTTGCTCCACTTCCTGTGGCATGAAGTCCATTTGTTTTTATAACAGCATAGAAGGTCCCTATAATCTGACTCCTCATACCACCCAGCCTTTTCTCCCACCCCAGCCTTAGTTATCTAATTGAAATTCCCTGTGTGCCTCATTCTTTCATGCTGATACCAGAATTCTAAGGCCCATTGTGAATCTGTTTTGTAAAATGCTGCTATAGTAAAGTATGTCAGGCTTTCTTTGGTCAGGAACTAGTCACATATGTTGCCCTTTCCTACTACCCTGCCACATCCTCTCAGGGAGCACGAATTCCTTAGTTAGGAGCTCAATACCATGAAGTTGGTTATACCACTGCCTTTGGTACAAAGAATATATGATACAGTATTGACAGATATATATAATACGTCAATGTTATATATGGCATTATATTAACATACATGATATTTAGACAAAGTGTTACTGCTCAGTACCCATTATTGCTTAAAGAATTACTTTCTCAGATCTCTCTTTCTTTGTTTTTTTTTATAATTTATTTTAGTATCATTAATCTACAATTACATGTGCAATATTATGGTGATTAAACTACCCCCTTCATCAGGTCCCCCCCCACCAACCCCATTACAGTCACTGTCCATCAGCATCTTTCTTTGGGTTTTAATGTTTATGTAGAAATCAGTCACGTTAAATAGTAACTTCAGTGAAATATAATTTAATTGACTTTTCTTCTAGTAAGTGGTAAAATAATTTCTACACGTCTCAGTGCCTAATGCCTCTCGATTTTTATATTTATAGGTCCTGAATATATATGTTCTTGATGATGATATTCCTGAGCTTAGTGAATATTTCCGTGTGACGTTGGTTTCTGCAATTCCTGGAGATGGGAAACTAGGTTCAACTCCCACCAGTGGTGCAAGCATAGATCCTGAAAAGGAAGTGACAGAGATCACCGTCAAAGCTAGTGATCATCCATATGGTAACCCAGTGCTTTTACACACTCTGCTCCGGGAATACTTGGTCTTGTTGAGAACTTCTTAAGGTCCTTTTTGCAAATAATTGAAGCACAACTCCTTTGGACTCTCTAACTTGTAAGCTCTTGAACCTGTAAGCTGCCATTTTGAGGGATATTGTTTATAAAGGAAAAATTGAAGATTACTTTCTGAAGTTCAACTATATATTTTGAAAAGTATATGAGGATTATTTAAAATAGAAAAAAAGTATTTCTATTCATGGTATCATATTTTTTTTATTTTAAAAATTATCCTATTGTGATTTGTTAACACCTAACTAATTGAAGTACTTTGGCATTTATACTTTATTAAGCTTCAAGAAATGGAATCATCACTGTTTATATTAATTTTTTTGGTTTATGCCAAAAAGTGATAATATTCTCAATTAGGGAACCATCTTAGATGTCTGTCCTAATAAACTGAGACTGTTTCCTACATTGAAAAGGAAAAGTTCTTTTGTAGGAACAAAGCAAAAACATCTATTGAAAGGTCTGTGTAGGAAACCTAACCTGGCAGGCTGTTCAACTCTGGTTTTCATAGTTAATTTTTAAAAATATGTTGGAAATCCTTTTGGGTGCCATTAGTCATATACTGCTGTAAGTTCAAAAATGAATTTGAGAGTCCAATATGAGTAAATGTTTCATAATGCATATATTTTTAAACTCCATCACCATTCTTTTTATTGATACCTCTGTAAAAAAAAAATAAGGGGAAGGAAACTTTCTTTGGGTAGAGACAAGTGAAACTATCATTTAAACTTTAAACATTCTGAAAACTATTAATGCTTTCCATGTCAAAAGCATGTTTATCAAATCTTCACTAAAAGTCTGTTCTAAGTAAAAGCCCTCAGAGTTTTATCCTGATGATCAGAGTAATTGTGCAAGATTGTTTCAAATGAATAAGAAATTCTTCCGCAGATAACTGGGGCAAGATGCCCTGCCTCTCTTTGTATCTCCCAGGCTTGCTGCAGTTCTCCACAGGGCTGCCTCCCCAGCCTGAGGACACCATGACCCTGCCCGCAAGCAGCGTGCCGCATATCACTGTGCAGGAGGAAGATGGGGAAGCTAGGTTATTGGTTGTCCGCGCACAGGGACTCCTGGGGAGGGTTGCGGCGGAATTTAGAACAGTGTCCCTGACAGCATTCAGTCCTGAGGACTACCAGGTATTAAATCCCTTGCTCCTTTTGAAGCAGTGTTTGCACTTGTAAAACAGACACAGTCCTTCTCTGGGAGGGTTGGAAGGGACTTGTACTGTCCCGGGACATACTAAACAAGGAAAATAAGCACTGATGGCATTACAGCTTTTAAATTTACATAAATTAAAGTACTTCAGTCTTGAAGCCTGCCACTTAAATAGCTATCCCACTGATTTCTCTTGTAGTTTATATGTGTCGTAGGCTTCATTTGTTTTATTTTAATGTTACAGCTTTTGATCAGATATGTAAAGTTATGTTTCTCACGTTTTAACAAAACCAAAATTGTCCATCAAACAAAACGAAAATTGTGAAGAAATTATGTCCCTATCTTTTTTTAATTAAAAAATTTTAAATTGAAGCATAGTTGATATACAATATATTAGTTTCAGGTGCACAGAACTCCATCAGTATTAGCTTTCTGATAATCATGAGGATGGGGGTGTAGGTTTTTTAATTGTTAAAGAAAATGATAATCCAACCGAGGATTGGGGATGTTAAGACTACCTAGAAACTGAAGACCATCAGTCTAAGGACTAAAGTATTTTAGACTAGTCACAACTTACTGATTAGACAATTTATATACTTTATAAAATGCTCACCACAGTAAGTGTAGTTACTATTTGTCACCATACATCTCTTCTCAATTTTAATTATTTTTCTCCATCCGAGAGCAGCGTGGTACTGGCAAAAAAAAAAAAAGCTTAGAATTTGTAACTGGATGGAAATGGATTTAAAACGGTCTGCTAAACATGTGGCCTTGGGAGACTCAGTCTTCTTAATCTCAGTAAGGAAGAGATAATAAGAGAAAGATAATAATCTGCTGGGTAGGATCACTCCGAGGGTTGCTGGCAGCATTGAAGTGTTGTGTACTGTACATGGCGACTACATAGTAACACTTAGTAATCACTCCCTGTGCTTATTATCAGCAATACTCATATTATGCAAATGCTCATTTCCCCTCAGTTATACTTTTTAGGAAGTATTTTATATCCTTCAAGATTTCTGTTTTTCTAAAGAATCTTTTTCTTTAAACTTAACACTAGCTTTCCTGTTTTTCCCCTTATTTCTAATAAGACACATATAATGGCACATTTTCAGTGATTTGTATACACTTTTTTAGCCAAACCTCAGAAACCTTGAATAGAGTTCAGTTAATCTGGCTATAATCCAGTTAGCAAAATTTGCTAAGATTTCCTCTTTCTCAAACTCTTTTTCTTGGGCAAGTTACCTTTCTCTCACCTTGACATTTATTGGGTTTTGAATTAGTTGGTATGTAATGTATTCCACAAGAAATTTCAACATGGCTTAGTATTATTTCTCTCCATTTTCTTAAAGAAATACTTTAGTTCTTATAGTGATGGTCTTCAGTTTCTAGGTAGTATGAACACCCTCAATCTCCAGTTGGGTTACCATTTTCTTTAAAACAAAAAACCTACACTGCCATCTCCCGTGACTGTCAGAAAGCCAGTAACCGTTGGAGACAGTTGTGAGACTTTCTAGGGGTGCTCAGATGGCCTATTGGTTACTTGTTCCCACTTAGAACCGTTACGTTTGCTTGTCCTTGGAAACCTCATTAACTTTTGCCTTCACCACTTGTCTATGATGCTTCAGTTCTCTCTGTTCTGTGTTAACGCACAAGTCTGGTTTTCTAGGCTGTTTATGTTAGTATACGTGCACGCATGTGCTAGGGGTGTGGAGCGGAAATGCCAGGAGCGATCATCTGCAGAAGAGGAGACAATTTGAGTATCAGATACTACTGTTTTTAACCTGCTTCTCATAAACCAAGCACAGATGCTTCCCCCTGCCAAGCGCTTACTTCTAGCCCTGAAGAGTGATATTAAACACTAATTAATAACTGAATCACAGTTGAGGGAAATGTTCAGAGTTGGTACTTTGGGGGAGGGGTGGGGTTGACATAGTCAAGTGATATCTTTGCTAGGCTCTGAAGTTTAAAGAGGGGAAGACTAGCAAATTCAATGAATGGGGAGGAATTACTTGGGGCTGGTAGAATGGCATGAGTGAAATCGTAAGATGGCTTTAATGTAGGGTGGAGCGTAGGTCGTCCGAAGAACAGGGAGACCAATGTTTCTGGAACATGGAGAGCCAGGTGTGCAGATAAAGGGTAAGATGTACAGGGACTGGTGCATCCTGAGCCTCAGGAATCATGCTGCATGTTGTGGCTTTTATTTTAGAAACAAGGAGAAGTAACTGGAAGGTGTTAACATATTTATAAAAGGTCATTAGGCTTAACTGTGGAGAGTGGATTAGAAGACACAGACACTCGGTACAGAAAGACCAGTAAGGAGTTTATTCTGTGGAACAAGGCAAGAGGTGATAGTATCCTGGGGCAAGCACATACTAGTGTAGACGAAAAGAGTAGGTGAGCTCAAGAAATATTTAACAGTGAAAATGGCAGGATTTGAGGATTGTTAGTGTGAAGGACTAAGCAGACAAGGGTATCAAAGTGACTCCCTGGTTCTGGGCATAAGCAACTTGCTGTTTTACAATTTAATTTACTGCTGTGGAGAGGATTGGGCAAGGCATAGGTTTTAAGGGAAGATCATGAATTAAAAATTTCTGACAAAGTTATAAGAAAACTTTGAAATAGGTATTAAGATCCAGATTAGGTTATTAGAGGCTGGAGATAGAAATTTGGGAGTTGGGAGCATATAAGTAGTATTAAAAGCCTAGTGTATGGTAGCATTGTCTAGAGAGAGTCTGATGAACGACAGTTTTTAGAGGGCATCAGGACAATGTTAAAATAGGTAAAGAACCTCAGAATGGGTGAGCTAGAAAGGTAGGAAAAACAGGCATGTGCTATGGAATACCAGAGAAGAACATGTTCCTGAAGAAGGAGTGGCTAACTATGTAAGATCTTGTGAAGGTCAAGTGAGATGGTTTCCTGTGACAGTCAAATGTGATTTCTGTTGTAAAAACTTGTAGAATTGTTCCACTGACAACTATTCTCTAGGCAAAGTTAATTACTTCTTGAGCCTTGTATAGTGGTTATTCTATTCAAATTATTTTATTATATGCCTAACACTCCTTCTGGAATGTTCTCCATAGGGCTAGAGATTTGTCTTGGTTGTTTTCAAATCCCAAGCATCTATGGTGATACTGTGCACATGCTATGTGTTTGATAAATATTTTAAAAAGTTAATATGTGAATGAATAAGTGAATTGGTACTTGGGTTCCTCAATTTAGCTTTCAGATCACTAGTAGCTCCACAAGATGAAATACAGTTGTCCACACAAGCTACCACTAGAGAAATTTTTAAAATTATAAATGACTTGAGGTAAAAATGCTCATATGAGAGATAATAGGAGAAAAAGGGTTTTAAGACTTGCAATTTAAATAACTTTTGCTTTTCTTACCATATGTGAACTTTTCTGATGGTGAATCTGTATCATGTGTTGCAGCTACAAGTATAATCAGGGAAAGGTGAATGCCCAATAGACTGATATTTATTATCGCTTGAAAAAATTCTCAATGAAAATGGCAGTATTATGCATTGAATATTTAAATCACTCAATGATGTAATTTGAATAGTTTGAAATGTACTTGGTCAAAAGAGTTCTTTGAACATCATTGAGTTAATCTAGAAATTTGTGGATATTACCTGTTCAGATTTTTCATTTGCTTTGAGTACTTTTTTGATGAATAAACAGTAAGAGAAATAAAAATCCAACTACTTTATTTAGTTTGAGAGTATTCGTTTAAACTTTATATGGAACACTATTCATATTCACTTAAGTGTTTTCAATTTTATATTTTACTTATGTTATTTTTCAGTATTTTTATCAGTCTGGGGCATGGTAAAGACTTCCATTTTGTGCATTCATATACAGAATAATTATAATCTAATGATGAATCTTTTATTTGTATTTCAGAGTGTGACTGGTACCTTAGAGTTTCAACCAGGAGAAAGATATAAATACATTTCTATTAACATCACTGATAATTTTATGCCTGAATTGGAAAAATCTTTTAAAGTTGAATTGTTAAACTTGGAGGGAGGAGGTAAGACTGGTGACTCAAAAATATCAAATATTTACTTGTCCCAGACCATGATGATAATAGATAGTTTTAAGGAAATATGATCCTTTTAATTAACCTTACTTTTTTTAAATGAATGAATTACTAGTTTCTGGAAAGAGCAACCTGAATGTTAATAATTACTTTAACTATATGGTAGACAGTTTCTAATGGAGGTTTGGTTAATTCTGAGTTAATATCTCTAATGTTTATTTTAAAGACACCACAATTGTGCTGTCCCCCCCCTTTTATTACCCATTGTTGTTTCCTAAAGTGATGTGCTTTTAGAATGAAATAGTATAATTGTACATTATCAATCACCAAATTATAGTTGTCATTCATATTAGGTGCCCTTAAAACTCACCTCTCTCCTTTCTTCCTTTTTCAATTTTCACAGTAGCTCTTTTAGAGCTATCTTCAGGTATAGCACAAGTAAACACTAGTCCTTTTAGGTAACCTATTGTGAGGTGATTATCAAACAGGTCAACAGCCCTTTATCCTTAATTCTGATACTCAGAAAGCTTCTCCTACCAATATTTTTTGGAGTCAAAATTCATTCTATGGCAAAACTCATTTGCATTGAAGAGAGGCTATTTATAATCTTTACCCCATTTAGATAAACTATATGTCTCTGATTATCAGGTGCTTCTGGGGGTGTTACAGAATACATGTGATATGCATCATATTACTTTATACCTGTAAGACATTGAGAGCTAGAATGGTGTTCATAAAGGCAATCCCCTCCATTACAAAACCTGGTATTAGTATCTCACTGTACCTTCATGTTTTGATGAAGAAAGTCAGAGTACTATGAAAGCCATCCAAAGGGAGGGAATTGGTAGAACAGAAATATTGAAATTGTCTTTTAGTATGTAGTGAGACTTTAGGCTAAGTATGCAAAGTTTTCCAAAATTTCTCTGTGTTCCCAAAACCTGGATGAAAGCAAAGGAGGCTGAGGCAGGGAATGGTTAAATAGCGCCACAGCTCGCCTGGCTGTGTACAACAGGAAAATATGCCGGGGAACCTATTTGGCAGGTGGCATAAAAAAATAACAGCTTTCTTGTGTCCCAGAAACAGGTCCTCACATCTCTGAGTCATTTTCATGACAGGACTTCATTTACCAAAGATCACTGTGAAATATTTGAAGAGTTATTCTTTATATCACTTGGAGCTAAAATCCTTATGTAGTAGAGAAAATGTTAGTGATCATTACCTAATACTGGTTAATACATCAGATATTCTTCAGAAATAATATTTGTAATTATAGTAATACTTAATGATTTTATGTATGAACTTCTTCCCACATCTCTAGTATTATATGCACTGTTGTGTATTAATTGGACATGAGTACTCATTGGAAAACAAATAGTGTAGTTCCTCAGAAGAAGTAGTGGCAGAGAATCTGACTTTTCATCCAGTGAATTGGGATTAGAGGTAAAGGAATCCAGACTTTGGCCTCCACTCCTTGAGACAGAGCTAGAGACCACTTAAGAGGTGAAATATCTTGTAGAGCTAAATTCTTTTGAGGGTCAAGGGAACAACCATTATTCAATGCTGTTTTGTCTATAAAGCAATCTATGAAAGATGGCCACCTGAATAGATGTTTTATGCTAGGCAGAGTACATTGGTGTCGAACTTCTCCCCTCTTTCTCATAACTTGTGGATAATATGGGTGGCATAGCCATGCCCTGGGTATTCCCTGAAATCCATTTGCCTTTTAAGGTTCCAAGAAGATTTTAGGTTTTGGGTGCCATAAATTCTCATCTCTGGTATATCCCAGTTCTGTTGAGGGAAAGCTCAGAAGAGCAGGGCAGATGTTACCCTTGGTGTCAGTCGAGGCTACTGCTGGGAGCACATAGGCGTGGATGTGGCCTGGCCTCTCTCGCTCCTCTCCTTTTCCACTGCTGCCATCTCTGTCCTACTTGTCTTCTTTGTCTGCAGGCATTTCGTAAAATAATGGTTGGGGTGTAAGATATATTGGAAGTGAAGGTAAAGCCACTTTCTCTTTATTATAGCCCTTATATATTGCCTATGTACTTTATTTTTCACAATATGATTTATTCAATCTTTACAGTAGTTTATAAAAAGGCCGGCCCCTTTTATAGGTGAGAAAACTGAGATACCAAGAGGTGTGATTTGTTGAAAGCTTTATAGCTGGTATTGTTCAGAGCCAGGGCTAAAGCAGTTTTTTAGACTGCCTGTCTAGGGTTCTTTCCACAGTGTCAGTGGAGAAAGGGTAATCAAGTCTGTGAATGGTGAATATGGTGGGAATTTGAATGTGCGGCTGGAGTGTTAGATACATTCCCCTAATTTTTAGTTGGTGGTTGTGAGTGGTAAGGTGATTTTCATAGGCATATAGGCCTAAATACATGATTATATACACACAAAATTCTTTTTAAAATAGTTAAAATGTTAAGAACAAATCACATTGCCTCAAGAAGTGAAAATTTAAAAATCAAACTGGTTAAATTTGCAGAAATGGGAAATATCAAATACAATTTATATGGACTATTTCCTGATGCTATGAATGAAAATTTTGTTAATTGGTAGCTTGACTAATGTTATACTTTCACTGCTTAAAATAATTAATTTTCTATGGAAGAATGTATGTCATTGGGTGAATATTACTGCATTCTTCTCTTTGCTGGATAAGTTTTAAGAGCTCTCAATTTTCTCATTGTGTCACTGTGTGCTGTGTGGGCTGTCTCTCTCTCTGTGTCTTCCCGTGAAGTGACTGAACTCTTTAGGGTTGATGGCAGTGGTAGTGGTGATGGGGACGTGGAATTCTTCCTTCCAGCTATTCACAGACGTGGTAAGCACCTGTTCCAAGGCCCTTTATTAACTTTTCTTTTTAGAGACAACAATACTAACCATTTTTTTGATACCTACTATGTACAGGCCCTTTACATATTTTATCTCATTAACCATAACATCAACTTTTCAACGTATATATAGTCACATGTAATTATAGTCACCCAGCTAGGAAGTGATCAAGTCAGAATCAGGTTCTTGCCTCTGCCTTTAAAGACTAGACTTTCCTCTTTGTAGGAGCCTCATGCAGTTAATTGATTCTAATTGTAATAGAAATTTTGCTTGAATATCTCTTATAAAAATAATTTTCTTTGAAAATCAATTTTATATTGTTTGAACATCTAAAAAGAGACAAATAGAATATCTATATTTTCACATTAAATGCATCATGCTTATTTTCTTTATAAAAAGAACCTTGAGTATTTAGTGTAGCATTTAATTAAAACACATGGGAGAAAAGTTGCAAATTAATAGGAGGGAATATTGAAAAGAGGATGCCTTTTGAAGTAGATTCATACACAAACATGGTTCAGCACTTTACCTCAAGTATTATTTCATCTGAGGAGAGAATGTGTAGAATACTTGCTTTTTGAGGGACAACTTTCTGATCCTCAAATGTTCTTTTTTCACAATGTTTGGCTTATATTTTACGATTAGAACTCATGTTCCTAGTCCTCTCATTCCTAACTTCTACCAATGCCTCCTGTAAACTTGTATTTAATTGTTCAGTTGCATTTGGGATTCTTAATTTTCTTGTTTACATACATTAATGCAACAAAAGTTGAACACACTTCTGGGGAAAACATTAAGTACGTCTTTAGATATTGGTACCTTTTTAGTTACAAGATTGGACTTTTGGGGCCAGGAGAGGGTGATCTACAATATCATAATATGATGCAAAATAGGCCCAGAATTATGCACATTTGGAAACCAAGAAGTCAGATTGGTGAAAATCCCAGGGAAGCTGCTGTTTCAGTTTAAAGGTAAAAGTCATTTGGCTTATGTTCTTCTGAGGTCAGCAAAGGTCGTGGGAGACTTCCCTCATGTGCTCTGTGTGGAAGAATGTTCTCTTTCATGGAGAAGAATAAGGAAAAACAAGTTTTCCCTTATTCTTCTCCAAGTGCTTAAGCAGCACTTGTATTTCACATTGGTGCCAAAGTAGAGAAAGGTCATAAAAGCATGAATATATGTGGCAACCATTTGTGCCTAACTTTCTTTCTAAAACAAATTAGAACATACTCATGAATGATACAGCTGTCTTCAAAAGGTTGTTCCTTGGCTTTTCCTTTGGTTTGTAAATTACTGATTAACATTTTCTTGTTGTTCAAACTTATTCATGCAGCCAGCCTAGGAGTGGCTTCCCAAATTCTAGTGACAATTGCGGCTTCTGACCATGCTCATGGTGTATTTGAATTTAGCCCTGAGTCACTCTTTGTCAATGGAACGGAGCCAGAAGATGGGTACAGCACCGTTGTGTTAAATGTGAGTACATTTCTCCTCCAGTCTTAAGATACTTTCTGTTCTTAGGAAACTTATATATTATGAAGGTATGCTTTATGTTAATTTATTTTCCTATGTAGGTAGAAGGGGAATGAGCATAGTGGCACAAACACTCATTGGATTGTGATTTGGCATTTTTCTTTGTATTTAGCTTTGCACATAAATTTGCCACATGATTCTGACGATTCCTGGCTCTTAAAGAATATAATGGAGCTGTACCACCACAAGTGTTATTTTACATAGAATTTTGTATAATTTTGGGTAGGCTGTGGTAAGAAACATCTTCTGAAGCTCAGTGGCTTAATGTAACATAGATTTGTCTTTCACTCATGGTGTATGTCCAGTTTAAATTGGCAGTCATCAGTCATTTGTGGGTCAAGGGCTTACAGAGGCAATACTCAACACCCTTGTATCTTCCTGAGGTGGGGAGATGTGGACTGAGATAACTGCATACTTGCTTTTCCAGCTTCTTTGTGGAAGGGATGCACAACATTTGCACTTATACTTCTTTGGTCAAAGCAAGTCACGTGGACGTGCCTAATGTCATTGGGTAGAGAAATACAATACGATCACTCCTGAAATAGGAAAGAAAATCCAAAATGTTAACACCAATAATAATAACTCTATATAGTGTGTGTGTGTCTGGGTGTGTGTTTACTCCTCTGCTTTGTTCCAGGAGAAATTAGGTAGGGTTCTGTGGTTAAATAATTGGAAGGAGTACTTACAGGCTTGCCTCAATTTCCTTGGATTTTACACAAATACTGAAGAAAGATCACTCAAAATATATCCCTTCTGTACTCTTTATTTTTTTATTTTGATATTATTAATGTACAATTACATGAGCAACATTATGGTTACTAGACTCCCCCTATTATCAAGTCCCCCCCCACATACCCCATTACAGTCACTGTCCATCAGCATAGTAAGATGCTATAGAATCACTACTTGTCTTCTCTGTGTTATACTGCCTCCCCCGTATCACATCCCCCAACACCCACTACATTATGTGTGCTAAGCGTAATAGCCCTTTTTCCCCCTTATTCCTCCCTTCCCACCCATCCTCCCCAGTCCCTTTCCTTTGGGTACCTGTTAGTCCATTCTTGGGTTCTGTGAGTCTGCTGCTATATTGTTCCTTCAGTTTTTTCTTTGTTCTTATACTCCACAGATGAATGAAATCATTTGATACTTGCCTTTCTCTGCCTGGCTTATTTCACTGAGCATAATACCCTCTAGCTCCATCCATGTTGTTGCAAATGGTAGGATTTGTTTTCTTCTTATGGCTGAATAATATTCCATTGTGTATATATACCACATCTTTATCCATTCATCTACTGATGGACAATTAGGTTGCTTCCATTTCTTGGCTATTGTAAATAGTGCTGTGATAAACATAGGGGTGCATATGTCTTTTTAAAACTGTGCTGCTGCATTCTTAGGGTAAATTCCTAGGAGTGGAATTCCTGGGCCAAATGGTATTTCTATTTTGAATTTTTTGAGGAACCTCCATACTGCTTTCCACAATGGTTGAACTAATTTACATTCCCACCAGCAGTGTAGGAGGGTTCCCTTTACTCCACACCCTCGCCAACATTTGTTGTTTGTCTTCTAGATGGCGGCCATCCTAACTGGTGTCAGATGATATCTCCTTGTGGTTTTAATTTGCATTTCTCTGATGATTAGCAATGTGGAGCATCTTTTCATGTGCTTGTTGGCCATCTGAATTTTTCTTTGGAGAAGATTCTGTTCAGCTCCTCTGCCCATTTTTTAATTGGATTATTTGCTTTTTGTTTGTTGACGTATGTGAGCTCTTTATATAATTTGGATGTCAACCCCTTATCGGATATGTCATTTATGAATATATTCTCCCATACTGTAGGATGCCTTTTTGTTCTACAGATGGTGGCCTTTGCTGTACAGAAACTTTTTGGTTTGATATAGTCCCACTTGTTGATTTTTGCTTTTGTTTCCCTTACCCGGAGACATATGTTCATGAAGAAGTTGCTCATATTTATGTCCAGGAGATTTTTGCCTATATTTTGTTCTAAGAGTTTTATGGTTTCATGACTTACATTCAAGTTTTTGATCCATTTTGAGTTTACTTTTGTGTATGGGGCTAGACAATAATCCAGTTTCATTCTCTTACATGTAGCTGTCCAGTTTTGCCAACACCAGCTGTTGAAGAGGCTATCATTTCCCCATTGTAGATCCATGGCTCCTTTATCATATATTAATTGACCATGTATGCTTGGATTTATATCTGGGCTCTTTAGTCTGATCCATTGGTCTATGGGTCTGTTCTTGTGTCAGTACCAAATTGTCTTGATTACTGTGGCTTTGTAGTAGAGCTTTAAGTCAGGGAGCATAATTCCCCACACTTCATTCTTCCTTCTCAGGATTGCCTTGGCTATTCAGGGTCTTTTGTGGTTCCATATGAATTTTAGAACTATTTGCTCTAGTGCATTGAAGAATGCTGTAGGTATTTTGATAGAGATTGCATTGAATCTATATATTGCTTAGGCAGGATGGCCATTTTGACAATATTAATTCTTCCCAGGCAAGAGCGTGGGATGAATTTCCATTTGTTAGTGTCCTCTTTAATTTCTCTTAGGAGTGCCTTGTAGTTTTCAGGGTATAGGACTTTCACATCCTTGGTTAGGTTTATTCCTAGGTATTTTATTCTTTTTGATGTGATTGTGAATGGAATTGTTTTCCTGATTTCTCTTTCTGCTAGTTCATTGTTAGTGTATAGGAATGCAACAGATTTCTGTGTACTGATTTCATATCCTGCAACTTTGCTGAATCCAGATATTTGGTCTAATAGTTTTGGAGTGGATTCTTTAGGGTTTTTTATGTACAATGTCATGTCATCTGCAAACAAGGACAGTTTGAGTTCTTCCTTGCTGATCTGGATGCCTTTTATTTCTTTGTGTTGTCTGATTGCCGTGGCTAGGACCTTCAGTACTATGTTGAATAAAAATGGGGAGAGTGGGGATCCTTGTCTTGTTCCTGTTCTTAAAGGAAAAGCTTTAAGCTTCTCGCCATTAAGTATAATGGTGGCTGTGGGTTTGTCACATATGGCCTTTATTATGTTGAGTACTTGCCCTCTATACCCATTTTGTTGAGAGCTTTTATCATGAATGGATGTTGAATTTTGTCGAATGCTTTTTCAGCATCTATGGAGATTATCATGTGGTTTTTGTTCTTCTTTTTATTGATGTAGTGGATGATGTTGATGGATTTTCGAATGTTGTACCATCCTTGCATTCCTGGGATGAATCCCACTTGATCATGATGGATGATCTTTTTGATGTATTTTTGAATTCGGTTCGCTAATATTTTGTTGAGTATTTTTGCATCTATGTTCATCAGGGATATTGGTCTGTAATTTTCTTTTTTGGTGAGGTCTTTGCCTGGTTTTGGTATTAGAGTGATGTTGGCCTCGTAGAATGAGTTTGGGAGTATTCCCTCCTCTTCTACTTTTGGAAAACTTTAAGGAGGATGGGTATTAGTTCTTCACTAAATGTTCGATAAAATTCAGCAGTGAAACCATCTGGTCCAGCGGTTTTTTTCTTAGGTAGTTTTTTGATTACCAATTCAATTTTTTGCTGGTAATTGGTCTATTCAGATTTTCTGTTTCCTCCTGGGTGAGCCTTGGAAGGTTGTATTTTTCTAGAAAGCTGTCCATTTCTTCTAGGTTATCCAGTTTGTTAGCATATAATTTTACATAGTATTCGCTCATAATTCTTTGTATTTCTGTGGTATCTGTAGTGATTTTTCTTTTCTCATTTCTGATTCTGTTTATGTGTGTAGACTCTCTTTTTTTCTTGATATGTCTGGCTAGGGGTTTATCTATTTTGTTTATTTTCTCAAAGAACCAGCTCCCACTTTCATTGATTCTTTCTGTTGTTTTATTCTTCTCAATTTTATTTATTTCTGCTTTAATATTTATTATGTCCCTCCTTCTGTTGACTTTGGGTCTCATCTGTTCTTCCTTTTCTAGTTTCATTAATTGTGAGTTTAGACTGTTCATTTGGGGTTGTTCTTCTTTCCTGAGGTAGGCCTATATTGCAATATATTTCCCTCTTAGCACAGCTTTTGCTGCATCCCATAGATTTTGTGGTGTTGAATTATTGTTGTCATTTGTCTCCATATATTGCTTGATCTGTTTTTATTTGGTCATTGATCCATTGATTATTTAGGAGCATGTTATTAAGCCTCTATGTGTTTGGGGGCTTTTTCATTTTCTTTGTGTAATTTATTTCTAGTTTCATACCTTTATGATCTGAGAAGCTAGTTGTACAATTTCAGTCTTTTTTAGTTTACTGAGGTTCTTTTTGTGGCCGAGTATATGATCAATTCTTGAAAATGTTCCCTGTGCCCTTGAGAAGAATGTGTATACTGTTGCGTTTGGATCGAGTGTTCTGTAGATGTCTGTTAGGTCCATCTGTTCTAATATGTTGTTCAGTGCCTCTGTGTCTTTACTTATTTTCTGTCTGGTTGATCTGTCCTTTGGATTGAGTGGTGTGTTGAAGTCTCCTAAAATGAATGCATTGCATATATCCCCCTTTAATTCTGTTAGTATTGTTTTCACATATGTAGGTGATCCTGTGTTGATTTCATATATATTTATAATGGTTATATCCTTTTGTTGGAGTGACCCTTATATCATTATGTAATGTCCTTCTTTGTCTGTTGTGACTTTCTTTGTTTTGAAGTCTATTTTGTCTGATACAAGTACTACAACTCCTGCTTTTTTCTATTAGTTGCATGAAATATCTTTTTCCATCCCTTTATTTTAAGTCTGTGTATGTGTTTGGGTGTGAATTGAGTCTCTTGTAGGCAGCACGTAGATGGGTCTTGTCTTTTTTATCTATTCAGTAACTCTATGTCTTTTGGTTGGTGCATTCAGACCATTTACATTTAGGGTGATTATCGATAGATATGTAATTATTGCCATTGCAGGCTTTAGATTCGTGGTTACCAAAGGTTCAAGGGTAATTCCCTTACTATCTAACAGTCTAATTTATCTCACTTCATATGCTGTTACAGACACAACCTAAAGCTTTTTTTTTCCTCCTTTTTCTTCCTCCTCCATTCTTTGTATGTTATGAAT
>JAVSCE010008259.1:0-46045 GCA_032199065.1 Smutsia gigantea | reverse complement strand
TTTCATGTGCCTGTTGGCCATCTGAGTTTCTTCTTTGGAGAAGTGTCTATTCATGTCCTCTGCCCATTTCTTAATTGGATTATTTACTTTATGTTTGTTAAGGTGCATGAGTTCTTTATATATTTTGGATGTCAACCCTTTATCAGATACGTTTTTTGTGAATATATTCTCCCATACTGTAGGATGTCTTTTTGTTCTACTGATGGTGTCCTTTGTTGTACAGAAGCTTTGCAGCTTGATATAGTCCCACTTGTTCATTTTTGCTTTTGTTTCCCTTGCCCGGGGAGATATGTTCATGAAGAAGTCGCTCATGTTTATGTCCAAGAGATTTTTGCCTGTTTTTTTCTAAGAGTTTTGTGGTTTCATGACTTACATTCAGGTCTTTGATCCACCTTGAGTTTACCTTTGTGTATGGGGTTAGACAGTAGTCCAGTTTCATTCTCTTACATGTAGCTGTTCAGTTTTTCCAACACCAGCTGCTGAAGAGGCTGTCATCTCCCCATTGTATATCCAAGGCTCCTTATCAAATATTAATTGACTGTATATGTTTGGGTTAATGTTTGGATTTTCT
Organism: Smutsia gigantea; assembly: GCA_032199065.1. NCBI lineage: Eukaryota > Metazoa > Chordata > Mammalia > Pholidota > Manidae > Smutsia > Smutsia gigantea. Next base: position 45,474 of record JAVSCE010008259.1, on the reverse strand, counting down.
ATTCTGTTCCACTGGTCTGTGGGTCTGTTTTTGTGCCAATACCAAATTGTCTTGATTACTGTGGCCTTGTAGTAGAGCTTGAAGTCAGGGAGCATAATTCCCCCTGTTTTATTCCTCCTTCTCAGGATTGCTTTGGCTATTCGGGGTCTTTTGTGGTTCCATATGAATTTTAGAATTATTTGTTCCAGTTCATTGAAGAAGCTGTTGGTAGTTTGATAGGGATTGCGTTGAATCTGTAGATTGCTTTAGGTAGTATAGCCATTTTGACAATATTTATTCTTCCTAGCCAAGAGCATGGGATGCATTTCCATTTGTTAGTGTCCTCTTCAATTTCTCTTAGGAATGTCTTGTAGTTTTCAGAGTATAGGTCTTTCACTTCCGTCATTAGGTTTATTCCTAGGTATTTTATTCTTTTTGATGCAATTGTGAATGGAATTGTTTTTCTGATTTCTCATTCTGTTAGATCATCGTTTGTGCATAGGAAAGCAACAGATTTCTGTGTGTTAATTTTGTATCGTGCAACTTTGCTGAATTCAGATATTAGTTCTAGTAGTTTTGGAGTGGAGTCTTCAGGGTTTTTTATGTACAGTATCATGTCATATGCAAATAGTGACAATTAGACTTCTCTACCAATCTGGATGCCCTGTATGTCTTTGTTTTGTCTGATTGCTGTGGCTAGGACCTCCAATACTACGTTGAATAATAATGGAGAGAGTGGGTATCCCTGTCTTGTTCCCGATCTTAGATAAAAAGCTTTCAGCTTCTCGTTGTTAAATATGATGTTAGCTGTGGGTTTGTCATATACAGCCTTTATGATGTTGAGGTACTTGCCCTCTATACCCATTTTGTTGAGAGTCTTAATCATAAATTGATGCTGAATTTTGTCTGATGCTTTTTCAGCATCTATGGAGATGATCATGTGGTTTTTGTTCTTCTTTTTGTTGATGTGGTGGATGATGTTGATGGATTTTCTAATGTTGTACCATCCTTGCATCCCTGGGATGAATCCCACTTGATCATGGTGTATGATCCTCTTGATGTATTTCTGAATTCGGTTTGCTAATATTTTGTTGAGTATTTTTGCATCTACATTCATCAGGGATATTGGTCTGTAATTTTCTTTTTTGGTGAGGTCTTTGCCCGGTTTTGGTATTAGAGTGATGCTGGCTTCATCGAATGAGTTTGGAAGTATTCCCTCCTCTTCTATTTTTTGGAAATCTTTAAGAAGAATGGGTGTTATTTCTTCCCTATATGTCTGGTAGAATTCAGAGGTGAATCCATCTGGTCCGGGGGTTTTGTTCTTGGATAATTTTTTGATTACCGATTCAATTTCGTTGCTGATGATTGGTCTGTTTAGTTTTTCTGTTTCTTGCTTGGTCAGTCTTCGAAGGTTGTATTTTTCTAAGAAGTTGTCCATTTCTTCTAGGTTTTCCAGCTTGTTAGCATATAGATTCTCATAATATTCTCTTATAATTCTTTGTATTTCTGTGGGTTCCGTCATGATTTTTCCTTTCTCATTTCTGATTCTGTTTATGTGTTTAGATTCTCTTTTTCTCCTAATGAGTCTGGCTAGGGGTTTATCTATTTTGTTTATTTTTTCAAAGAACCAGCTCTTGGTTTCATTGATTTTTTCTATTGTTTTATTCTTCTCAATTTTATTTATTTCTTCTCTGATCTTTATTATGTCCCTCCTTCTGGTGACTTTGGGCCTCATTTGTTCTTCTTTTTCCAATTTCAGTAATTGTGTCTTTAGACTATTGATTTGGGAATGTTCTTCCTTCTTTAAATAGGCCTGGATTGCAATTTATTTTCCTCTTAGAACTGTCTTTGCTGCGTCCCACAGATGGTGTGGCTTTGTGTTGTTTTTTTCATTAGTCTCCATAGATTCTTTCATTTCTGTTTTGATTTGGTCCTTAACACATTGATTAATTAGGAGAATGTTGTTAAGTCTCTATGTATTTGTGAGCCTTTTTGTTTTCTTTGTACAATTTATTTCTAATTTTATACCTTTGTGATCTGAGAAGTTGGTTGGTAGAATTTTAATACTTTTGACTTTACTGAGTTTCTTTTAGTGGCCTAATATGTGGTCTATTCTGGAAAATGTTCCATGTGCTCTTGAGAAGAATGTCCATCCTGTTGCTTTTGGGTGTAGAGTTCTGTAGATGTCTGTTAGCCCATCTGTTCTAGTGTGTTGTTCATTGCCTCTGTGTCTTCGTGAAGACTCAGTGCGGCTACTTTTTCCCAGTCGCCAGCCAAAGGGTGCGAAATTCCCCAGGACTTCCAGCCTGCTGGGCCAAGTGTGCTGGGATGACGATGCCCTTCAGCTGGTCCCCCGTCTCCCCAAGACCGCCAAAAAAAGCACGCACTTTTCTTTTGTCCTGTAGAGCCGGCTGTGAGGACCCAGGCACATTCCCAGCTCAAAACCTGCACCTTCTGCTTCTCCAATATCCGATACACCATGCGATGTGTGTCAGTGCTCCCGGCGCAGATCACCAGGGCTGGTTATTTCCTGGACCTGTACTTCCACTCCCTCCCAGCTCTGAATCCTCTCCTGCCACTGGTGTGCTTGGGTGGGGAAGTGCTCGGGGCCCACCAGTATGCGGCTCTGTATTTTACCCACCTCACGGGGTGCCGAGTCCTCTCAGGTGCAGATGCAGGCTGTGCGCTGTCCTGTATATTCTTGTCTCTCTTTTAAGAATAGTTGTATTTGCTGTATTTTCATAGCTATATATGGTTTTGGGAGGAGATTTCCACCGCCCTGCTCACGCCACCATCTTTCCAGAACCTCTCACCGCTGAATTTTATCAAACATTTAGTGAAGACTTAATACCCATCCTCCTTAAAGTTTTCCAAGGAGTAGAAGAAGAGGGAATACTTCCAAACTTATTCTGTGAGGTCAGCATCACTCTAATACCAAAACCGCGCAAAGACACCACAAAAAAAGAAAACTACAGACCAATATCCCTGATGAACATAGCTGCAAAATTACTCAACAAAATATTAGCAAACTGAATTCAAAAGTACATCAAAAGGATCATTCATCATGATCAAGTAGGATTTATTTCAGAGATGCAAGGATGGTTCAACATTTGAAAATCCATCAACATCATCCACCTCATCAACAAAAAGAAGGACAAAACCCACATGATCATCTCCATAGATGCTGAAGAAGCATTTGACAAAATTCAACATCCATTCATGATGAAAACTCTCAACAAAATGGGTATAGAGGGAATGTACCTCAACATAATAAAGGTATGTATGATAAACCCACAGCCAACATTATACTTAACAGCAAGAAGCTGAAAGCTTTTCCTTTAATATTGGGAACGAGACAAGGATACCCACTCTCCCCACTTCTATTCAACATAGTACTGGAGGTCCTAGCCATGGCAATCAGACAACACAAAGAAATAAAAGGCATCCAGATTGGCAGGGAAGAATTTAAACTGTCCCTGTTTGCAGATGACATGATATTGTACATAAAAAACCCTAAAGAATCTACTCCAAAACTACTAGATCTAATATCTGAATTCAGCAAAGTTGCGGGATACAAAATTAATGCGCAGAAATCTATAGCATTCTTATACACTAACAATGGCCTAGGAGAGAGAGAAATCAGGAAAACAATTCCATTCACAGTTGCGTCAAAAAGAATAAAATACCTAGGAGTAAACCTAACCAAGGAAGTCAAAGACCTACACTCTGAAAACTACAAGACACTCATGAAAGAAATTAAAGAAGATACCAATAAATGGAAACACATCCCATGCTCATGGATAGGAAGAATTAATATTGTCAAAATGGCCATCCTGCCTAAAGCAATCTACAGATTCAATGCAATTCCTATCAAAATACTAACAGCATTCTTTAATGAACTAGAGAAAATCATTCTAAAATTCATATGGAACCAGAGACCCCGAATAGCCAAGGCAATCCTGACAAGGAAGAATAAAGCTGGGGGGATTATGCTCCCCAACTTCAAGCTTTACTACAAAGCCACAGTACTCAAGACAATTTGGTACTGGCACAAGAACAGACCCGTAGACCAAAGGAACAGACTAGAGAGCCCTGATATAACCCAACCATATATAGTCAATTAATATATGATAAAGGAGCCATGGACATACAATGGGGAAATGACAGCCTCTTCAAGAGCTGGTGGTGGCAAAACTGGACAGCTACATGCAAGAGAATGAAACTGGATTATTGTTTAACCCCATACACAAAAGTAAACTCAAAATGGATCAAGGACCTGAATGTAAGTCATGAAACCATAAAACTCTTAGAAGACAACATAGGCAAAAATCTCCTGAATATAAGCATGAGCAACTCCTTCCTGAACGCATCTCCTCGAGCAAGGGAAACAAAAGCAAAAATGAACTCATGGGACTACATCAAACTAAAAACTTTCTGTATAGCAAAGGACACCATCAACAGAACAAAAAGGCATCCAACAGTATAGGAGAATATATTTGTAAATGACATATCCGACAAGGGGTTAACATCCAAAATATATAAAGAACTTACACACCTCTACACCCAAAAAGCAAATAACCCGATTAAAAATGGGCAGAGGATATGAAGAGACAGTTCTCCAAAGAAGAAATTCAGATGGCCAACAGACACATGAAAAGATGCTCCACATCACTAATCATCAGGGAAATGCAAATTAAAACCACAATGAGATATCACCTCACACCAGTAAGGATAGCCAGCATCGAAAAGACTAAGAACAACAAATGCTGGCGAGGATGTGGAGAAAGGGGAGCCCTCCTACACTGCTGTTGGGAATGTAAGCTAGTTCAGCCATTGTGGGAAGCAATACGGAGGTTCCTAAAAAACCTAAAAATACAAATACCATTTGACCCGGGAATCCCACTGCTTGGAATTTACCCAAAGAATACAACTTCTCAGATTCAAAAAGACATATGCACCCCTATGTTTGTTGCATCACTTTTTACCATAGCCAAGAATTGGAAGCAACCTAAGTGTCCATCAGTAGATGAATGGATAAAGAAGATGTGGTATATATAGACAATGGAATACTATTCAGCCATAAGGAAACAAATCCTGCCATTTGCTACAACATGGATGGAGCTGGAGGATATTATTCTCAGTGAAATAAGCCGGGCAGAGAAAGACAAGTGCCAAATGATTTCCCTCATTTGTGGAGTATAACAACGAAGCAAAACTGAAGGAACAAAATAGTAGCAGACTCAGAGACTCCAAGAAGGAACTAGTGGTTACCAAAGGGGAGGGGTGTGGGAGGGTGGGTGGGGAGGGTGGGAGAAGGGGGTTGTGGGGTATTATGTTTAGTACACATGGTGTAGGGAATCACTGGGACTGAATTGGGATATGAGTGGGGACTTGGTAATATGGGTAAATGTAGTAACCACATTGTTTTTTTCATGTGAAACCTTCATAAGAGTGTATATCAATAATACCTTAATAAAAAATAATAAAAAAAATTGTGTCCCCCAAAATTATATGTTGAAGTCCTGGTCCATATGAATGCAACATTATTTGGAAATAGGGCATTTGCAGATATAATCAAGGTAAAGTGAGGTCACACTGGAGTCGGTGGGCCCTTAATCCAGTATGACTGGCATCCTTATAAGAAGAGGAGAAGAGACACAAAGACAGACATGCACAGAGGGAAGGCAGCTATATGAAGATGGAGATGCAGAGAGGGAAAACTGCTGTGTGAGTATGGAGGCAGACACTGGGGTTATGCAGCGGTAAGCCAAGGAGCGCCCAGGACTGGTGTTAAAAACCAGAAGCTAGGAGAGAAAACCAGGTCTTGAAAGCACCTTCATTTTGGACTTCTAGCCTCTAGGCCTGTTAAGAGAATAAATTTCTGTTATTTCAAGCCACAGAGTTTGTGGTACCTTGTTAAAACAGCCATAGGAAATGAATACAGGAGGTGCAATAGAGGGAGTATGTCTTTGGAAGTCAGAAAACTCTGAATACAAATTCTGGCTCTCCCATTTTCTGTGACCTCAGGCAGATTATTTAACACCTCTGAGCCTCTGCTTACTTATCAATAAAAAAGAATACCACTAATTACCCCCATAGGATTATTATGAGCATTAAATGAATACTCAAAGTTGAAAGTGTCTATAACTTCAGAGTGGTGATTATTTTCTATTATAAATATGCATTTCTAGAAAAGAAATTGGTATAAAAATACATAAAAGCTTCACATGTACATACTCTATGATCTACTACTTTCTAAGATACAGACACAACAGTAATTTCTAAGGTATATTCCTACTCCCAAGTGTATGCCCAAAAGAAATGCATACACTATAGTGCTCATAATGTTCTTGATAGCAAAAAAAAAAAGTCATATGACCACTAACAGTAAATTGAATAAATTGTGGTCTGTTCATAAAATGACATGTTATACAATTAAAATGTATGCTTTATAAGTATTACAAACTTGAATGAAAGAGTCCAAAAACAAACTACATATTCTGTGATTCCAAACATATATATAATTCAAAAATCTGGCAAAACTAATTGTCACAAGTCCTGATGGTGCTTACCCTTGGGAAGAATTAGGAATGAGACATGGGAGGCTTCTGAGGTGCTGGTAATATCTGTTTCTAGATATGGTGTTTGGTTATATGGGTGTGTTCACTTTATGAAAAATTGTCAAGCTGCACACTTAGAACACACACATTTTTCTATTTGTATTATACTTCAATAAAACTTTTAAAATTCTTACCACTTGACCTAGTAATTCTACATTTAAAAAGATGTCTTAAGAGTCAATTAAATATACGTCTGAGACGTCAGCATAGTCATATGTATAATAGATAGTACAGAGAAAATTATGCAAATATCCAACAGGATTGACATGGTTTAATCATTTATGATATACCCATATAACAGAATATGAGGGACAAAGAGCTTTTCATATCCAGTCATTCAACAGAGAATTTTTATTTATTTTTAACAACTCTCATAGGCTGTTAGAGGGATCTTAAAGATAGGTGTAAACCTCTTTGTGCCCCTGTCTTTTTTTCATTTATAAGGAGGGAGAGTAACTTGCTGAAGAAATGTATCTGCCCAAGTCAACTTTATTCATATCAAATCCAGAAGAAAAATGAATGTGGAATGAATTAAGATTAGGCCACACACTATTTAGACTTGAAAAACACTAGAACACCCAGTCATACAGAAGACAGCAAGAATTTTAACTGACATAGAATATTCAATAAATAGTGCTGAAACAACTTGCTATCCATTTGGAAAAGAAATAAAATAGAATATTATTTTATTTCTTATAACACAATGAAGTCCAGATGGACCAAAAAGGGTAACTGTAAAAGCAGTAGAAGAGAACATGAGATAATTTTTTAAAAATATTTTTTATCCTGGTTTGAAGTGGGTAGATAGGGAGGATGAGGGGGGTAAAGGGGCAAAAATATTCTCAACCATAATATAAGTTGGCCACAGGGATGGTAGTACAGCATGGAGAATATAGCCAGTGATTCTGTAACATCTTCCTGTGTTGACAGATATTAACTTCACTATGGGGGTGAGGATTTAATAATGTAGGTAACTATTGAACCACTGTGTTGTATACTTGAAACCAATATATGATTGTATATAAACAATACTTCTGTAAAAAAATAATAATTTTGGAATATGGAAGGCCCTTATAAGCAAAACTCAAACCCTGAAACCCTAGAGGCAAAAGACTGATAAATTTGACTATAAAAAATTTAAAATTTCTTCATAGAAAGAGTAATAATATCGTTAAAATTCATACACAAATTAAAAGCTGAAAAAGATTTCAAGCTATGGCAAAGAAGAAACTTACTTAATAAAGAACTTTTATAAGTCCAAAGATAAGTACAACCTAATTAAAAAAAGAGGAAATGAATGAGAAATTCACAGAAAAATACTAATGGCTCATGAAAATAGCTAAACTTATGTAGTACTTGTCATAGGCTAAGTACAGTTCTAAGTGATTTACACATGAGTCTCACAGCAACCCTATAGAGTAGGAAGTCACATAATTTTCACAGGCAAAGAAAGAGACACAAAGAGGTTAAGTGAATTTCCCAAGGCTATACAGTTGATAAATAACAGTGCTGCAGTTTGAATTTATATTTCATTATATATTCCATTGTAATATTTGAATATTTTTCCATGTGCTTACATACATTATTAAAAAAATACCAACAACAAAACACTGCATGGAATATTGAATTATTCAATACGGGCTATGTGAGCATATCCAGGTTCAGATTCAATATTTTTTAGGGTATAATATGAACCAGGTTTTATACTAAGCACTATCACAACCATGTCTTCTATGAACATACTGGGTAAATTAGGAAGGCAGAGACTCAGTAAAGTGTTTTTTTTCTGTTATTTTTTTCCTCAAGAACTATAACAGAAAACTCACACTTAACTTTATTTGTTACTAGATTACAGAAGAGTAGGTGATACAGTTCTTTGTTATTGATTCAACTCTATTTTCTTACTTGTTCTCAATAATTATAACAGCTACAATTTACTGAGTTCCTACTGTGTGTCAAATACTGTATTTATGATTCCTATTTCATACTAACAACCCTATGAGGTTGGACACTATTCTAACCTGCACTTGTGGAAGAGGATCTAAATCTCATAGAAATTAAGTAACTTACTGAAGGTCACAGCAAAGGTCTATTTGTTTATAAACTTGATCATAATTACTATATGATTTTACCTTCCTAATTTTAGAAAAAATAAATAACAGCTACCATTTATTGGGAGCTTATTATGTTTTTGGAATGGTACTAAACACCTTACGTGAATTATTTCATTTAATGTCAGAATACCCCCATGAGGTAGCATAACAACTGTTATTCCTTTTGAGTGATGAATGAACTGAAATAGAGGGGTAAGTGAGATGTCTAAGATTATTCAGCTAGTAAGTGAAATAGCCAGGGTTTGGACAGAGTTATCTGTATGGCTTCAAGTCTGTTTCTTTACTCTAAATCATACAGTCTAATAGAGTGATTGAGTGAAAAAAAAGAGGACCAAACTCTGTACTACCTCCAAGAGACTTACTTTAGCTTTAAGAACACACATAGGCTCAAAGTGGAGGGATGGAAAAAGATATTCAATGCAAATAGAAACCAAAAGGGTAGCTGTACTTATATCAGACAAAAAAGAAGTAAAAAACTGTAACAAGAGACAAAGAAAGTTATTATGTAATGATAAAGGGGTAACCTCATCAATATGACAATTATAAATACATATGCACCCAATATTGGAGAACCTAAAGACATCTAGCAAATACTAACAGACCTGCAAAGAGTAATAGACAACATAATAGTAGGGGACTTCAATTCCCCACTTTCAACAGTGGGTGGATCATCTAAAGAGAAAATTCACACAAAAACATTAGACTTGAACTATATTTAGACCAAATGGATCTAGCAGAGATATAGAGAACATTCCATCCAAGAGCAGCAGAAAACACCTTCTTCTCAAGTTCATGTGGAAAGTTGTCCAGGATAGATTATACATTAGGGTACAAAACAAATCTCAACAAACTGACTGAAATTATCCCAAGTCAGTTTGCCAACCGTAATATTATCAAACAAGAAATCAATAAGAGGAGGAAAACTGGAAAACTCACAATTATGTTGGAATTGAGTAACACACTCCTGAAAAACAATGGGTCAACAAAAAAATTAAGAGATATTTTAAAAAATATTGCAACAAACAAAAATGGAAATACAATATACCAAAACTTATGTATTACAGTGATAAGAGGGAGGTTTATAGTGATAAATGCCCACATTTAAAAAATCACAAAATAAAAAACCTAACTTTGCACCTCAAGAAACTAGGAAAACAAGGACAAACTAAACCCGAAGATAGCAGAAGGAAGGAGACAACAAACATCAGGGAAAACATAAATGAAATAGAGATCAGAAAAACAATAGAAAAGATCAAAATTAAGAGTTGCTTCTCTGAGAAAATTAACAGAATTGGCAAATATTTAGCTAGACCTACCAATAAAAAAAGGAGAGAGAACTCATATAAATGTTGCAAATGAAAGAAGAGACATTGCACCTGATACCACAGAATAGAAAGGATCATAGGAGACCATTATGAACAACTATATATCAGTTAATTGGACAACCTAGAAAAGTATATGAATTCCTAGAAACATACCACCTATTAAGACTGAATCATGAAAAAATAGAAAATTTTAACAGTCCAATAATGAGTAAGGAGATTGGATCACCAATAAAAAATCTCCCAAGAAAGAAAAGGTGAGGAACAGATGGCTGCATAGGTAAATTCTACTACACATTTAAAGAATTAATGTCAAATATTCAGAAACTTTTCCAAAAAAGTTGAAGAGGAGGTACTTTCAAACTAATTTTATGTGGCCAGCATTACTCTGATACCAAAGATAAGGATAGTACAAAAAAATAAAACTATAAGTCAATATCCCTGATGAATATAGATGCAAAAATTCTCAACTAAATACCAACAAACAAAATTCAATAGCATACGAAAAGGATCATGCACCATGATCAAGTGGGATTTTTCCCTAGGATGCAAGGATTGTCCAACATATGCAAATCAATAAATGTGATACATTACATTAAGAGAATGAAAATCAAAAATCATATATCATCTCAATAGATGCAAAAAAGCTTTTGACAAAATTTAACATCCTTTCATGATAAAAACTCTCAACAAATTTGGTATAGCAGGAACATATCTCAACTTAATAAAAGGCCATATGACCAACCCACAACTAATATCATACTAAATAACAAGAGATTTGAAGCTTTCCCTCTAAAAATAGGATCAAGACAAGAGTACCAGCTTTCTCTCTAAAATCAGGGGCAAGGGTGCCAATCTCACCTAGAAACACACCACCTACTCAGCACAGTAACCTATTCAGCACAGTACTGGAAGTCCTCACCAGGACAATTAGGCAAGAAAAAGAAAAAAAGGCATCTGAAACAGAAAAGAGGATGCAAAATTGCCTTGTTTACTGATGACATGTTATTGTATATAGAAATTCCTAAAGACTCCACCAAAGATCTGTTAGACCTAATAAAAAAATTCAGTAGTTTCAGGATACAAAATCAACACACAAAAATCAGTTACATTTCTACACATTAACAATGAACTATCTGAAAAAGATAAAGTAATCCCATTTACAATAGCATTGAAAACAGAATAAAATCATTAGGAATAATTTAAGCAAAAAGGTGAAATATCTGCACACCAAAAACTATAGGACATTGATGAAAGAAATTGAAGAAGACACAAATAAATGGAAAGATATCTTGTGCTCATGGAGCAGAAGAGTTAATATTGTTAAAATGTTCATATTACCCAAAGCCATCTATAGATTCAATGTAATCCCTATCAAAATTCCAATGGCATTTTTCACAGAAATAGAAAAAATAATCCTAAAATTCATATGAAACCATGGAAGACCCTGCATAATCATAACGATCCTGAGAAAGAAAAACAAAGCTGCAGACATCAAACTTCAGGATTTCAAACTATATTATGAAGCTATAGCAATCAACACAGTACGGTACTGGCATATAAACAGACACATAGACCAATAGAACAGAATTTAGATCTCAGAAATAAATCCATGCACACATACATGGGTAACTAGTATTTCAAAGGGAAACAAGAATACTTAATAGAGAAAGGATAGTCTCTTCAACAAACGTTGCTGGGAAAACTGGATATCCACATGAAACTGAATGAAATTGGACCCCTATTTTATTCCTCTCACAAAATTTACTTGAAACGGATTAAGGGCTTAAATGTAAGCTCTAACACCATAATACTCCCAGAAGAAAGCATAGGGGAGAAAAGCTCATTGATATTAGTCTCAGTAATGATATTTTGGATATGACACCAAAGGCACAAGCAACAAAACTAAAGTCAATAAGTGGGACTACGTCAAATTAAAAAGCTTCTGAGGGATTCTGGGAAGATGGCAGAATAGAAAGCCTGAATCCACTTTTTTCCTACCTATACACAGAGGATTTTACCCTGAAGAACAGAGACCGAAGTGAACACTTTCTATACAATAAGGGACAGAAAGACCACGTTGGAAAAAAACAACAACAGAATGGCAGGAAAGACAAAGACATGGTAACTGCAGGAACACCACCTTTAGCATAGCCACTGGAAGAGAGGAAGGAGAAGGATATTGCTGAGGGAGCCAGGCCTGGACTCCCTGCCCTGTGGCACAGAAAAAAAAGCCTTGAGGTTTAAAGTGCAACTAGTCCTTAAGTGAAAAAACCCAAGTTTCAGAACTAAATATCCGCTGCTTGGCAAGGAAATTGTTGAAGGCAGCCAGGATCAGAGGAGCCAGCCAGAGCCATTGTTTGCACTCCAGCATATCTTAGTGTGGCTGAGAGCAGGATATGGAAGCGTACACCAATCTCAGACTTGATCTAGTCAACCCCTGACCCCTACCCATACCCAGACATGCCTGCAAGAGATCTAACAGAACCACCTTCCTTCGTGCTGTTATCTACTGGCCCAGCCCCCATCAGCAGGGCCAGAAAGTTCCCCAGCTCACAGGGAGGGCTCATGAATCTGTGGGCTGGTGTTGCAAAGGCAACTCTCTAGAGCACTCCAGGGAACATGCATGGGGGACTGACCTCTGGCCACTAGTGGGACCTGGTGGGGGCCAATGTGGGAATACCCTGGAGCAGCCCAGAGCACACAGGAGCCAAGGAGGAATGTATACATGCACTGTGTCTGATCCTGGCCACCAGCAGGATTGGTGGGTGCCAACATGGGAATTTCCCAGAATGAGCAGGGGCTATGAGCAGATGCATGCATGCATGGTGCCTTATCCCAGCCAGCAGCAGAACTGCCAGCACCTATGCAGGAATTCCTGGGAGGAGCTGAGAGCAAGCAGGAGCCAAGGGGGAACATGCCACCAGTGGGACCTGGTGGACACCTGACACAGGAGTTCCTTGGAGTGGTTCCAAGTGGTCCAGAGCATGCACAGGCATATGGGTGAAAAGGCACAGAGGACTCACCTAGCACCAACCTGGAAGTTACCTGGACTGTACCCTGGACCTGCTGCTGGCACACCATCTGCACCACACCAGGGCACAACCCACAGGTGCCAACCCAAGAGCCCCTCCAAATGGCCCCCAAGGCCACACCGCCGGGACCATGCCCTGGGAGCCCTAGCACCAGGAAAATTCCTGGCATCTCACACTTATTCGGTTTCCAGCTTGCCAAAACCATGAGGTACATGCAGTCTACATAGGGGACTCCTCTACACAAGATCAAACCTTCCAGACTTAGAGACCGAGATCTTTCAACTAATTCATAGAATCAAGCATAGAAAGTCATACAAAATAAGGAGACAAAGGAATATGCTCCAAATGACAGAATAATAAAAAAATGCAGACAAAACACTAAATGGAATAGAGTTAACCAATCTACCTGATAAAGAGTTTAGAGCAATGGTTATAATGATAGTCACTGGACTTGAGAAAATAACAGCATAACTCAAGGCAGACCATAACAAAGACAGAAAGCCTAAAAAAGAACCAATCAGAGATGAAATATTCAATAGATGAAATAAAAAATACACTGGAGGGAATAAACAGCAGAATAGAGGATGCAGAAGAAAGGATCAGTGACTTGAAATATAGAGTAATAGAAAGCACTCAAGCTGAACAGTAGAAGGAAGGCAGGTTAAGAGAAATGAGAATAGGATAAGAGAGCTCTGGGACACCAGACATCCCAATGTCTGCATTGTAGGAGTTCCAGATGGATAAGAGGGAAAGAAGTAGAACATTTTTTTGAAGAGATAGCAGCTAAAACCTTCCCTAACCTGGGGAAGTAAACAGTTTACCAGGTCCAGGAAGCACAAAGAGCTCAAACAAGATGAACCAAGGGAGGTCCACATCAAGACACACTGTAATCAAAACGTCAAAGATTAAAAACAAAGAGAGAATCTTAAAAGCAGCAAGAAGAAAAGCAATGCACTAAGCACCATAAAGTTATCAGCTGATTTTTCTGAAGAAACTCTATAGGCCCAAGGGAATCACTTAATAAATAAGTATAAAAAAAGATATTATATACATAAAATATGGAGGAGGAGTAAGAATTGCAGTACTTTTATAATGTGTTAGAACTTAAGTGATCATCAGATTATTTCAGATTGTTACATGCATAGGATGTCATATAAGAACCCCATGGTAACACAAACCAAAAACTGGTAATAGATACACAAAAAAGAAAGAGAAGGGAACCCCACCATAACACTAAAAAAAGTTATAAAGCATAAAAGAAGAGAGCAAGAGAGTAAGAAAAGATCAGAGAAGAACAACAAAAACAATCAGGAAACATTTAATAAAATGGCAATAGTATTATTGATAATTACTTTAAATGTAAATGGCCTAAATGGTCCAGTCAAAAGACACAGAGTGATTGAATGGATAAAAAGAATAAGACCCATCTATTTGCTGCCTGCAAGAGACTCATGTCAGACCTAAAGACAAATACAGACTGAAAGTGAAGGGATTGAAAAAGATATACCATGAAAATATGGATGAAAAGAAAGCTGGAGTTGAAATATTTGTATCAGACAAAATAGACCTCAAAACAAAGTAACAAGAAACAAAGAAGGACATTATGTAATGACAAAAGGATCAGTCCAACAAGAGGAGATAACCATTGTAGACATCTATGCACCCAACACAGGAGCACCTAAATATATAAATCAAATACTAACAGACCTAAAGGGAGAATTTGACATAAAAATAATAATAGTAGGGGACTTTAACACTCAATTTACATCAATAGATAGATTATCCAGGCAGAAAATAAAAAAGGAAATAGAGGCCATGAATGACACATTAGGTGAGATGGACTTAATAGGTATATACAGAACATTCAACCCAAAAGCAACAGAATTTCCCAAGTGCACATGGAATGTTCTCCAAAACATATCACATATTAGGAAACAAAAATGTCTCAACAAATTTAAGAAGATTGGAACTCTATCAAACATCTCATATCACAATGGTATGAAACTAGAAATCAATTACAAGAAAAAAAACCTGGAAAAAACACAAACATATGAAGGCCAAACAACATGCTTCTAAGTAATCAATAGATCAAGGAACAAATCAAAGAAACAAAAAATACACAGAGACAAATGAAAACAGAAACACAATAGTTCAAAATATGTGGGATGCAGCAAAAGTGGTACTAAGGGGAAAGGTTATAGCAATAGAGACCCACCTCAAGAAACAAGAACAATCTCAAGTAAACAATCTAACCCTACAACAAAAAGAACTAGAAAAAAATAAACAAACAAAGCCAAAAATTAATAGAAGGAGGGAGGTAATAAAGATCAGAGTGCAAATAAATAAAACAGAGACTAAGAAAGTAATAGAAAAAAAGATCAATAAAACCAAGAGCTGATTCTTTGAGAAGATAAAATTAACAAACCCTTGCCCAGACTTATCAAGAAAAAAAAGAAGACACACAAAAACATCAGAAATGAAAAAGGAGAAGTTACATCTGGCACCACAAAAATTCAAAGAATTATAGGAGAATTCTACGAAAAATTAAATTCCAATAAATTATATGCCAATAATTATATGACAATAGAAAATGATAAATTCCAAGAAACATACAATCTTCTAAGACTGACCCAGGAAGCAATGGAAAATCTGAACAGACCAATTACTAGTAACAAAATTGAACTGGTAATCAAAAAACTCCCTACAAACAAAACTTCTGGACCATATGTCTTCATGGGTGAATTCTACCAAACATTTGAAGATGAGTTAATACCTACCCTTCTTAAAGTATTCCCAAAAATAGAAGAGGGATGAATAATTCCAAACTTATTTTATGAGGCCAGGTACTACTGTAATAGCAAAACAAGACAATAACACTACAAAAAAAGAGAGCTACAGACCAATATCCCTGGTGAACATAGATACAAAAATCCTCAAACAAATTAAAAAATACATCAAAAGGATCATTCATCATGACCAGGTGGGATTTATTCCAGGGATGTAAGGATATAAAAGTGTCCACAAACCAATCAGTATGATACACCACATTAACAAAAGGAAGGATGAAATCCATATGATCATCTTGACAGATGCACAAAAAGCATTTGAAAAAATTCAACATTCATTCATGATAAAAATTCAACAAAATGGGTACAGAGGGAACACACCTCAACAAATAAAAGACATATATGACAAATCCACAGCCATCATCATACTCAATGGCAAAAAGCTGAAAACCTTTCCTCTAATATCAGGAATAAGACAAGGATACCCACTCTCACCACTTTTATTCAACATAGTACTGAAGTCCTGGCAATCAGACAAGGAAAAGAAATAAAAGGCATCAAATTGGTAAGGAAGAAGTTAAACTGTTACCGTTGGCAGATGATATTGTACATAGAAAACCCTGAAGACTCCATCAAAAAACTATTAAAGGTTATAAATGAATTCAGCAAAGTTGCTGAATATAAAATCAATATACAGAAATCTGTTGCATTCCTATATACTAACAATGAACTAGCAGAAAGAGAAATCAAGAAAACAATTCCACTCACAATCATGTCAAAAAGAATAAAATACCTAGGAAAAAAACTAACCAAAGAGGTAAAAGACCTGTACTCTGAAAACTATAAGACACTGATGAAAGAAACTGAAGAAGATACAAATAAATGGAAATTTATCACATACTCATTGATAGGAAGAATTAATATTGTCAAAATGTCCATCCTGCCCAAAGCAAATTATGGATTCAATACAATTCCTATCAAAATACCAGTGGTACTTTTCAATGAACTACAACAAATAATCCTAAAATTTATATGGAACCACAAAAGACCTCAAATAGTCAAAGAAATCTTGAAAAAGAAAAAAAAGTTGTGGGTACCATGTTCCCTGATTTCAAACTATATCACAAAGGTACTGTGATTAAAACTGTGGTACTGGCACAAGAACAGACCCATAGATAAATGGAATGGAATAGAGAGCCCAGAAATAAACCCATGCATTTATGGTCAATTAATGTATGACAAAGGTGTCATGAATATATAATGGAGAAAAGAGAGTGTCTTCAATAAATGGTGTTGGGAAAATTGGACAGCTACATGCAAGAGAATGAAACTGGATTACTGTCTAACTCAATGCACAAAACTAAACTCTAAATGGATTAAAGACCTAAATGTAAGACATGAAAACATAAAACTCTTATAAGAAAATATAGGCAAGAATCACATGAGAAATTTCTTTCTGGATATGCTTCCATGGGCAAGTGAATTAAAGGAAAAATGAATAAGTGGGACTACATCAAACTAAAGCTTCTCTACAGCAAAGGAAACATCAACAAAACAAAAGGCCACTTACCATATGGGAGAATATATTCACAAATGATATACACAATAAGAGGCTGACATAAAAAATATATAAAGAACTCATACAATTGAACACCAAAAAAAAAAATAATCCAAATAAAAAGTGGGCAGAGGACCTGAACAGACATTTTTTCCACAGAAGACATAAAGATGGCCACCAGACCAATGAAAAGATGCTTCACATCATTAATCATCAGAGAAATGCAAATCAAAACCACAATGTGAGATCCCCTCACACCAGTGAGAATGGCTATTATCCAAAAGACAAGAAATAAGAAGTGTTGGCAAGTATGTAGAGAAAAGGGAACCCTCATACACTGTTGGTGGGAATGTAAATTTGTCCAGCCACTGTGGAAACAGTATGGAGGTTCCTCAAAGAACTAAAAATAGAAATACCACGCAATCTAGCAATTCTACTTCTGGGAATTTACCCAGAGGAAACAAAATCACTACTTCAAAAAGAAATATACACACCTATGTTCATTGCAACGTTATTTACAACACCAAAGACATGGAAGCAATGAAAGTGTCCATCAATAGATGAATGGTTAAAGAAGAAGTGGTATATATACAAAATGGAATATTACACAGCCAAAAAAAGGAAATTTTGCCATTTGTGACAACATGTATGGACCTAGAGGGTATCATCCTAAGTGAAATAAACCAGATAGAGAAAAGAAAATACCACATGTTTCACTTATATGTGGAATCTAAAAAACAAAACAAAAAAGAAATAGACCCATATATTATGGACAACATACTGTTGCAGTAGGGAAGGAGGTGGAGGGATGGGTAAAAGAGGTAAAGGGGATAAAGAGGCACAAACTTAAAATTGTAAAATAAGTTAGTCATAGGAATGGAAGTACAACATACAGAATATAACCAATAATATTTTAATATCTTGGTATGGTAACAAGGGGAACTACACTTACATGGCAAGCATCTAGTAGTGTATATAACTATTGAGTCACTATGTTGTCCATCTGAAACTGATGTAATATTGTATATCAACTTTAGTCCAAAAATAAGTAAATTTCCTTTAGGATATTTTGCTAACAATTATGGTCTGTTGCCAACATGTAACTGCAGTTCTTTGATGAAGTTATTTTTTTACGTTGGAATTTATATCCAGTACTTATCAGATTACCCCATTCCATTATAACTATTTCTTTTTCATTATTCAAATAGAACTCCCTTTTACAAATAAACCATATTATTAAATATCCAGCATAACAACATTAAACAATATCACATTTACATATTATATGTATTTAAAGTAGTGATAATAATAATAAATAAAGCCCTGGGTAAAAATAATAAAAGGCTTCTGCATAGCTAAAGGAATAATCTACACAATGAAAAGACAACCTATGGAATGGAAGAAAATATTTGCAAACCACATATCTGATAAGTGGTTAATATGCAAAATATGTAAGGAACTCATGCAACTCAATGGCAAAAACCCAAATAATCCAATTAAAAAAACAGACAAAGAATCTGAATAGACATTTTTCCAAAGAAGTTGTTCAAACAGCCAACAGGTACATGAAAAGGTGCTTCACATCACTGATCATCAGGGAAATGTAAATCAGAAATACAGTGAGATATCACCTCACACCTGTTCGAATGTCTATTACCAAAAAGACAGCAGATAACAAATTTTGGGAAAGATGTGGAGAAAAGGGAACCCTGGTGCACTATTGGTGAGAATGTGAATTGGCACAGTCATAATGGAAAACAGTATGGAGGTTCCTTGAAAAATTGGAAATAGAACTACCATATGATCCAGCAGTTCCTCTTCTGGGTATATAGCCAAAGATGAAATCACTATCTAAAAGAGATAGCTGCACTCCCCAGCTCATTTCAGCATTATTCACAATAGCCAAGACATGGAAAAACCTAAGTGTTTGTTGATGGATGAATGGATAAAGAAAATGTGATATTAATATGTTATTCAGTCATAGAATAGAAAGGAATATCAGCCATTTGAAAAAACCTGGGTGGACCTTGAGGGCATTATGCTAAGTGAAGTAAGTCAAAGTCAAATACTGTATGATATCACTTATATGTGTAATCTAAAAAACATCAAAGTCATAGAAAGAGAGACCAGAATGGTGGTTTCCAGCAGCTGAGGGGTGGAGGAAATGGGGAGGTGTTATTCATAGGGTACAAATGTTCAGTTATAAGATGAATCAGTTACAGGAATCTAATGTGCAGCATTGTAACTATAGTTATCAATACTGTATTGTATACTTGAATGTTGCTATGTGAGTAGAGCTTTAATATTCTCATAACAACAATAATAAAATGGTAATTACAGAGGTAAAGGGTGTGTTAACTGACCTTATTTCAGTAAGCATTTTGTAAAATATAATTGTATCAAATCATCACACTGTACACCTTAAACTTACAGCACGTTATTTGTCAATTATATCTCACTAAAGCTGGAAAAAATTATACAGACTATCATTGAGGGTAAGATTTTCAAACCAAACAGTAAGTATTTCTCAAGGTCAAGATCTTTCCCAGTTCTGTGCTTAGACCTATCGGAAAGAGGAGAAAAATAAAATACAGACCCAGTAAAGTAGCAGTGTGAACTCTCCAAAACAGGTAATACTAAACTGTGTGAACAACTTGCTTTATAGGACTGCAAGGAAGACAGATAAGTGAGATCTGGAGTGGCCACCAGACTTTCGAGGAGGTCACTTTTAAGGAGAAATAACATTGGGTAGGTGGGAGAAAGAAGGGAAGAAAGCATTATGAAAGGCATGTGCAAAGGCTGAAAAGATTTGAAGAGTGTTTAGGACTCACATCCACTGTAAACTGGAGGAAATTATTTTCATCAATCCATAGACATTTTAGAATGGCAAGCAAGCTCATCCAAGCACTTTGCCTCTAGCCAAAAACTGATGTGATTTATGCTTGTCCTCAGGTGGAAAAAGGAAGAATTATTTGAAGGGAATTATTTGAATAGAATGAGAATGCTAGATCATGTTTTAGCTCTGGGTAATTCAGAGATAGCCTTGTACCTAATTCCTGGTGCGTCTGGCAAACCTGCCTCCAATCTAATTACTATAACCCAATCCAGAGCCACTGTGGATAGAGTTCTGAACTATCCACCTCTGCAAGCCTCTGCAAATATATGGCCCTCTACCTTTGCTGCTATTAATATTAATACTCAAGTGAACTAGAGTTACTGTTCAGGTCAAGTGAAATGAAGTGTTTTGTAAACCATAAAGCCAAATATGAAGTGTATCATTACAATAAATGAAAATGCCCCTAGAATGTTTGCAAATAAGTCATTAAATGTTCTTAGAGATTTTAGGGGTAAAAATCATGGTATCTCTTGAAAATATAACAAAAGTCATATTAAAATAAATGTAGGTATGCTGACCCAAGGACAAAGATCTGCATGGTGCTTTTACTTTTTTCAAAGCATTTTCTCATCTATTATCTCACCTGATCCACAAAACAATCTTATGAGCTAAGTAGGTATTAACCTTTGGAAGATCACTTTCTTCCTTTGAAAACTGGACATTAGTAACTTGACTGAGAGAACACATTGTATTAGTAGCAACTATAGCTCTAAAACTCAGAAAAACCTAGATTCCTAAATCCAGCCATACTGAATCAGAATCTCTAGGAATTTTGTACTAATTTCCTATTACTGCTTTAACAAAATACCACAAACTCAGTAACTTGAAACAACACAAATTTATTATCTTACAGTTCTGGAGTCAAAAGTGTAAAATGAGTCTCACGGGCCTAAAATGAAGGTATCAGTAGGGCTGTGTCTCTTCTGGAGGCTTTAGGGCGGAATCCATGTCCTTGCCTTTTCTAGCTTCGAGAGGCTGCCTGCATTCCTTGGCTCATGGCTCCCTTCTCCATCTTCAGAGCCACCAGTTACATCACTCTGCTATCTGATTCTGAGTCTCTTGCTTTCTTATTTTTCTTAAAAGGACCTTTGTGATTATATTGGGCTCACCTGGATAATCCCCGTCTCAAATTTTAACTTAATCATATCTGCAAAGCCCCTTTTGCCACATAAAATAACACATTCACAAGTTTGAGGGATTAGAATATGGACATCATTGGGGGAGGTGCATTATTCTGCCTAACACAGGTCCCAAGAATCTGCTTTTTAACATTCTTCAGGTGATTCTGATATGGGACCACAACCATAGACCAGTGTTCTGTGAACTTCATGGACTGTATATCCTCACCTGTAAACAAACTTAATACTAGTAGTACTAATATATATGTTACAAGATATAAACAAAAAGAGAAGAAAAAAGGATGAGATGAAAAAAATCAACCACAGAAGTTCTAAAAGTTTCTTTGCATATCCCAAATCATTGTCTGTGTACTCTTTGGATTGCCCACAAATTATTCTTTTGTGCTTATCCTTTTCTGCCCAGAGAATTGATTTCTGCTGTGACGTTTGACTATGGAGGGAGCGGGATACTGTCCCAAGGCCATATCCACAAACATGACTATGATTCTTAGGAAGTGGCAGTTGAGTGCTGGAGTTATAGTCTAACCACTGCTCACAGCCCACTGCCTGTCCATCGTGTTTCCCCTCCATGAAACACCTCTTCCTACTACATCCTCTCCTGGATGTTTGGATGCAAAGCCATACAGACCTAAAAGCTGATTAACTCCAGGAGTTAAATCCTGAGTTTGAGCTGAGGAGAAACAGCCATTATTTTTTCCTACTGAAAATAATGCTTTTCTTCCCTCTAAAGCTACCTGTTTCCTTATGGGTGCCGACCTAATTACTACAGGGCAAAAGTCAATAAAGAAAAATGAAAGGACTGATGGAGTTTGTAATCACCACCTTTAGAGTTTAACATATGGAGTAAGGAAGATGCTCTTTCTTGTTTTCAACTGAAGGCTTTGTCTAGAATGGATTCACAATGAAGCAGGGAGAAATTTAGGATAGGCACAGATATTGAAAAGATTCAGCAGTAGGTTCTTTGGGAGATGGGATCCCTTATGTTACTTAGGCCTGGTGGGATCTAGAGACTCTTATCTCCAAAGTGGAATATTATCAAGTCTCAAAGCAAAAGCACTTAGAATTCATTAAGCCAACTTCTTCCCTGTTAGAGAAAACACTTTGTCATCAGCTTTGACAGAAGTTGTTCATTATCTCCTGTGATAAGGGACTCAATAATTCATTGGGTATTCCATACCAATCTTCTTGCAAGGTTTTTCTTTCTTGCATTGAGCAAACTATGCCTCCTGGGACCTCCCTACCCTCTGCCCATTAGCCCTGGTTGTTTCTTGATGAGCCACACAGAATAAGCATAATTCCTCTTCTTCAAGGAAAAAATGTCCTCAAAAAACTATACTGTATCTTTTTTTCTCTGCTCCAGACTAAAGATTCTCTTTCTTCAGTCATTCCTCACATGAAATGGTTTCCAGTCCCTTTACAACACTGATATTTGTTAATATCCCTCTTAGGATTTAGTATGTAGAATTGCTTCTCATATTCCAGATGGAATCAAATTACCAATAGCTGGTAATTTTTTGAGTGGTATTATGTGTCAGATACAGTGTTAAGCCCTATTTATGCACTATTTGATTTAATGTTCCAGCATTGCCATGAGATAGATGCCATTAGTACCTGATTTTACAATGAAGAAACTGAAGCACAAAAGAAAAGTGAATTATCTAAGGTCACACAGGTGGTAAATGCTAGAGCTAGAATGTGAACCCAGTCTGACTCCAAAGTCTGTACTCTACATCAATATATAGCCAGTGAGGGATTTTATCCAGCCAGATACCATTATTAGCTCATATTAAGCTTATAAGAACCTAAAGAAACAAATAAACAATTAAAGAAATCCAAAACTTTTTATAGACTTGACTGTTAGTAAGCTAGTTCTCTGCCATCCTTTACCCAAGTAAATTATTTTTTAACATAAATGTTTAATCTTATGTTTACCTTTATTAAATTTTACTTTATTGGTTTTGAGCAATAATTTTCATTTATTACATTAGCACATTAGCTATTCTTTTTTTGCCACCTTCAGATTTGGCAAAATTTTTCTCTATGTCATCAAAAACACCTCATAAAAATATTGGCAGCAACAGGGTCCAGCACATCTACAGTGGAACTAGCATAGAGCAGACAGGAGAGTTTGGTTTTAGGTTTTATTTTTCAAAAAGGGGTAACAATTTTTGTCTTACCAACTTAATAGAATTATTGAAAGTATTAGAGCAGATAATGGATGTCAGGATGCACTGCAAAGGATAAATTGTTATGCAAACTAAAATAAAAGTGGGGAGGTGACTGTCATACCACCATGTGTCTCTGGGCTGTTGTGAACAAAATAGCCCATTGACTCATGAGCACTATAAAATATGTAACAGCAATGTTTAGGAAGGACTACAGAGAGTGCAGCCTATGGCTATCATAGTTCATATTCTTCCACTTATTACCTCTTAGGGCATAAGCAAGTCATTTAACTCTTCCAACAACACATCAGCATTTTCATCTATAAAATGGGGGTAACAATACCTGTGAATCATTCTCTACACTCATTAAAGTAATCTAAGATCCTTGCATTGTCTGTTAAAAGACAGAAGAGCTAATTAATATTAGATGTTGTAATCTCTACGTGAAACATTAAGTACAAAATATAGGGAAAAAATGGAAAAATAATCCAAAAACCAACAAGAAGGGAGAACAACAACAACAAAAACCTGAAACAGATAAGACATAAGAAAGAAAAATTCTTAATTTTTTTTATAATTTATTTTGGTATCATTAATCTACACTTACATGTGCAATATTATGGTTATTAAACTACCCCTTCATCAGGTCCCCCCCACCAACCCCATTACAGTCACTGTCCATCAGCGTAGTGAGATGCTATAGAATCAATACTTGTCTTCTCTGAGTTGTACAGCCCTCCCCGTGCCCCCCCAACACTATATCTGCTAATCATAATGCCGCCTTTTCCCCCTTGTCCCTCCCTTCCCACCCATCCTCCCCAGTCCCTTTCCCTTTGGTAACTATTAGTCCGTTCGTGGGTTTTGTGAGTCTGCTGCTGTTTTGTTCCTTCAGTTTTTTCCTTTGTTCTTATACTCCACATATGAGTGAAATCATTTGATACTTGTCTTTTTCGGCTTGGCTTATTTCACTGAGCATAATACTCTCTAGCTCCATCCACTTTGTTGCAAATGGTAGGATTTGTTTTCTTCTTATGGCTGAATAATATTCCATTGTATATATGCACCACCTCTTCTTTATCCATTCATCTACAGATGGACACTTAGGCTGCTTCCATTTCTTGGCTATTGTAAATAGTGCTGCGATAAACATAGGGGTGCATCTGTCTTTTTCAAACTGGGCTGCTGCATTCTTAGGGTAAATTCCTAGGAGTGGGATTCTGGGTCAAATGGTATTTCTATTTTGTGTTTTTTGAGGAACTTCCATACTGCTTTCCACAATGGTTGAACTAATTTGCATTCCCACCAGCAGTGTAGGAGGGTTCCCTTTTCTCCACATCCTCGCCAACATTTGCTGTTGTTTGTGTTTTGGATGTTGGCCATCCTCACCGGTGTGAGGTGATATCCCACTGTGGTTTTAATCTGGATTTCCCTGATGATTAGTGATAAAGAGCATCTTTTAATGTACCTGTTGGCCATCTGAATTTCTTCTTTGGAGAAATGTCTGTTCAGATCCTTCGCCCATTTTATAATTCGATTATTTGCTTTTTGTTTGTTGAGGTGTGTGAGCTCTCTATATATTTTGGATGTCAGCCCTTTAATATGTCATTTATGAATATATTCTCCCATACTGTAGGATGTCTTTTTGTTCTACTGATGGTGTCCTTTGCTGTACAGAAGCTTTTCAGCTTGATATAGTCCCACTTATTCATTTTTGCTTTTGTTTCCCTTGCCCGGGGAGATATGTTCATGAAGAAGTCACTCATGTTTATGTCTAAGAGATTTTTGCCTATATTTTTTTCTAAGAGTTTTATGGTTTCATGACTTACATTCAGGTCTTTGATCCACCTTGAGTTGACCTTTGTGTATGGGACTAGACAGTAGTCCAGTTTCATTCTCTTACATGTAGCTGTCCAGTTTTTCCAACACCAGCTGCTGAAGAGGCTGCCATCTCCCCATTGTATATCCAAGGCTCCTTTATCAAATATTAATTGACTGTATATGTTTGGGTTAATGTTTGGATTTTCTATTCTGTTCCACCGGTCTGTGGGTCTATTTTTGTGACAATACCAAATTGTCTTGATTATTGTGGCTTTGTAGTAGAGCTTGAAGTCAGGGAGCGTAATTCCCCCTGTTTTATTCCTCCTTCTCAGGATTGCTTTGGCTATTTGGGGTCTTTTGTGGTTCCATATGAATTTTAGAATTATTTGTTCCACTTCATTGAAGAAAGCTGTTGGTAGTTTGATAGGGATTGCGTTGAATCTGTAGATTGCTTTAGGTAGTATAGCCATTTTGACAACATTTGTTCTACCTAGCCAAGAGCATGGGATGAATTTCCATTTGTTAGTGTCCTCTTTAATTTCTATTAGGACTGTCTTGTAGTTTTCAGAGTATAGGTCTTTCACTTCCTTCATTAGGTTTATTCCTAGGTATTTTATTCTTTTTGATGCAATTGTGAATGGAATTGTTTTTCTGATTTCTCTTTCTGTTAGTTCATCATTAGTGTATAGGAAAGCAACAGATTTCTGTGTGTTAATTTTGTATCCTGCAACTTTGCTGAATTCAGATATTAGTTCTAGTAGTTTTGGAGTGGAGTCTTTAGGGTTTTTCATGTACAGTATCATGTCATCTGCAAATAGTGACAATTTGACTTCTTCTTTACCAATCTGGATGCCTTGTATGTCTTTTTTTGTCTGATTGCTGTGGCTAGGACCTCCAGTACTATGTTGAATAACAGTGGAGAGAGTGGGCATCCCTGTCTTGTTCCCGATCTTAGATGAAAAGCTTTCAGCTTCTCACTGTTAAGTATGATGTTAGCTGTGGGTTTGTCATATATAGCCTTTATGATGTTGAGGTACTTGCCTCTATACCCATTTTGTTGAGAGTTTTAATCATGAATGGATGCTGAATTTTGTCAAATGCTTTTTCAGCATCTACGGAGATGATCATGTGGTTTTTGTTCTTCTTTTTGTTGATGTGGTGGATGATGTTGATGGATTTTCGAATGTTGTACCATCCTTGCATCCTTGGGATGAATCTCACTTGATCATGGTGTATGATCCTCTTGATGTATTTTTGAATTCGATTTGCTAATATTTTGTTGAGTATTTTTGCATCTACGTTCATCAGGGATATTGGTCTGTAATTTTCTTTTTTGGTGAGGTCTTTGCCCGGTTTTGGTATTAGAGTGATGTTGGCTTCATAGAATGAGTTTGGAAGTATTCCCTCCTCTTCTATTTTTTGGAAAACTTTAAGGAGAATGGGTGATATTTCTTCTCTATATGTCTGGTAGAATTCAGAGGTGAATCCATCAGGTCCGGGGGTTTTGTTCTTGGGTAGTTTTTTGATTACCACTTCAATTTCGTTGCTGGTGATTGGTCTGTTTAGTTTTTCTGTTTCTTGCTTGGTCAGTCTTGGGAGGTTGTATTTTTCTAAGAAGTTGTCCGTTTCTTCTATGTTTTCCAGCTTGTTAGCATATAGATTCTCATAATATTCTCTTATAATTCTTTGTATTTCTGTGGGGTCCGTCGTGATTTTTCCTTTCTCATTTCTGATTGTGTTTATGTGTGTAGATTCTCTTTTTCTCTTAATGAGTCTGGCTAGGGCTTTATCTATTTTGTTTATTTTTTCAAAGAACCAGCTCTTGGTTTCATTGATTTTTTTCTATTGCTTTATTCTTCTCAATTTTATTTATTTCTTCTCTGATCTTTATTATGTCCCTCCTTCTGGTGACTTTGGGCCTCATTTGTTCTTCTTTTTCCAATTTCAGTAATTGTGTCTTTAGACTATTCATTTGGGAATATTCTTCCTTCTTTAAATAGGCCTGGATTGCAAGATACTTTCCTCTTAGAACTGCCTTTGCTGCATCCCACAGAAGTTGTGGCTTTGTGTTGTTGTTGTCATTAGTCTCCATATATTCTTTGATTTCTGTTTTGATTTGGTCGTTAACCCAGTGATTAATTAGGAGAATGTTGTTAAGTCTCCATGTATTTGTGAGCCTTTTTGTTCTCTTTCTAAAATTTGTTTCTAGTTTTGTACCTTTATGATCTGAGAAGTTGGTTGGTAACATTTCAATATTTTTGACCTTACTGATGTGCTTTTTGTGGGCTAGCAGGTGGTCTATTCTGGAAAATGTTCCATGTACACTTGAGAAGAATGTGTATCCTGTTGCTTTTGGGTGTAGAGTTCTGTAGATGTCTGTTAGGACCATTTGTTCTAGTGTGTTGTTCAGTGCCTCTGTGTCTTTACTTAATTTCTGTCTGGTTGATCTGTCCTTTGGAGTGAGTGGTGTGTTGAAGTCACCTAACATGAATGCATTGCTGTCTATTTCCTCCTTTAATTCTGTTAGTATTTGTTTCACATATGCCGGCGCTCCCGTGTTGGGTGCATATATATTTATAATGGTTATATCCTCTCGTTGGATTGACCCCTTTATCATTATGTAATGTCCTTCTTTATCTCTTGCTACTTTCTTCGTTTTGAAGTCTATTTTGTCTGATACAAGTACAGCAACACCTGCTTTTTTCTCCTTGTTGTTTGCATGAAATATCTTTTTCCATCCCTTCACTTTTAGTCTGTGTATATCTTTGGGTTTGAGGTGAGTTTCTTGTAGGCAGCATATAGATGGGTCTTGTTTTTTTATCCATTCTGTTACTCTGTGTCTTTTGATTGGTGCATTCAGTCCATTTACATTTAGGGTGATTACTGATAGATATGTACTTATTGCCATTGCTGGCTAAAATTCTTAATTTTTAATAAAGAATTATATTTATCAATTTTAGTAGATGTATGCCGAAATAAACCAGAAATCATGCCAAATATAAATGGATGAAGTGATTTAATTAAAATATAAGAATTATCAAGCTGGATTTGAAAGAAAGTAAAGCAAGTATAACTTTCTTACAAGAGACCCATCAAAATTATAAACATACAGAAAGGTTAAAAGTTAAATGATAGAAAAAGCAATAGCAAGCAAATACTAAACAGTCAAAAGTTGGTTAGCTATATTAATGTTACAGAAGTAAACTTTAAGGAAATAAGAATTATTAAGGAAACAGTAGAATTTAAAATTCATGAAAGGTTAATAAAAAGCCATAATCACGAAGAATAATCAATGATTCAAGATGGCAGCATGAGATGGAAAACAAAGAACTTCTCCCAAAACCAGAAATAATATGAAAATATAGTTAATACAACTAATCCTAAAGAGCAACAGGAAAGAAGGCTGCACCAGACTGCAAACACCTGAGAACAGAGCAGACCTCGTAAAACAGGGTAACATACCAAAGCCTTGATGCAGCAGGACCCACGCCCTACCTGCACACCAGATCAGGGGTGGGAGGAAGAGAAACAGAGTGGGGAGGGGGTGGAAAACTAGGACTGCTGAACACCCAGCCCTGGAGATTTGCTTTGGGAGCACAAACCTACATAGCATGGTGCTCCAGAGATTAGTGGGACTGGAAAGCTAAGATAGGCAGAATACTTGGAGAGACTAAGATTCCAGCTGTTTTTGGAGAACATGGATCCACATAAGGCTGCTCTGGAACAAAGGAAAGGTGGGTGGTCTGAAAGGGTTCCTAGCAGCGAGAAGGCTGCCGAAGTTGCGGGCTTTCCATGGAGCTTGCTGCATGGGAGAAGGGATAGGTGGACAAGGTTGTCTGGGTACACTTGGCCCAGCAGGTTGGGAACTTTCAGGAGCTTCAGGTGCTCCATCCCCCTGGCAGACTACTCAGCTCTGAAGCCCCCCACTATGATATGCAGCCTGCTGCACCTTCTTCCTGGCCTGCTGGCACTAGCTTGCAAACCAGCAGTCCTTGTCCTGCTGTCAGGCCATCCAGAGGGAGGCCCCACCTACAACAGCTAGAGACGCAAAGCACAGAGGCTTACACCTGTGTGATCAGTCCACTGGTTCTGACAGTGGAGACAGGCACTGCAGCCAGGAAGCAGGAAACAGCTCTTTCCTCTCCCCAGCACCAGCGCTGCTCTCCTGACACCCCTGACATCACTCCAGGGGCTGAGCAGGTCCAGAGACTAGAGCTTCTGGGCCCTAGAGGGGGCCACATACAAATATGAAACGTGAAAGAAACCTGGTTCAAACAAAACTTACACAAACACCAGAAAAACAGCCAAATGAAACTGAACTCACCAATCTTCCTGAAAGAGTGTTCAAAATAAAAATCATAAACATGCTCATGGAGGTACAGAAAAGTATTCTAGAACTCAGGGACGAATTTAGGATGGAGATTCAATCATTAAGAAATTCCATATCTGAAATGAAACATAGACTGGAAGGATTTAAAAGCAGATTAGACATAGTAGAAGAGAAGGTAAATGGAATAGAAATTAGAGAAGAGGAATACAAAGAAACTGAGGCACACAGAGAAAAAAGGATCTCTAAGAATGAAAGAATATTGAGAGAACAGTGGGACCTATCCAAATGGAGGAATATTCGCATTATAGGGGTACCAGAAGAAGAAGACAGAGAAAAAGGGATAGAAAGTGTATTTGAGGAGGTAATTGATGAAAAGTTACCCAGTCTTGGGGAGGAGATAGTCTCTCAGGACATGGAGGTGCACATATCGCCCAACACAAGGGACCCAAGGAAGACAACACCAAGAAACATAATAATTAAAATGGCAAAGCTCAATGATAAGGACAGACTTATAAAAGCAGCTAGAGAGAAAAAAAAAGATCACATTCAAAGGAAAACCCATCAGGCTATCATCAGACTTCTCAACAGAAACCTTACAGGCCAGAAGGGAGTGGCATGATATATTTAATGTAATGAAGCAGAAGGGCCTCGAACCAAGAATACTCTACCCGGCAAGATTATCATTTAAATTTGAAGGAGGGATTAAACAATTTTAAGGTAGGCAAAAGCTAAGAGAATTTACCTCCCACAAACCACCTCTACAGTGTATTTTGGAGAGACTGCTATAGATGGAAGTGTTCCTAAGGCTAAATAGCTGTCACCAGGGGAAATAAAACCACAGTAAAGAAAGTAGAACAATTAATTACTAAGCAGATGCAAAATCAAATCAACTATCCCCAAAGTCAATCACGGGATAGACAAAGAGGACAGAATATGATACCTAATATATAAAGGATGGAGGAGGAAGAAAAAGGAGGAGAAAAAAAGAACCTTTAGATTGTGTTTGTAATAGGATATTAAGTGAGTTACATTAGACTCTTAGATAGTAAGGAAGTTAACTTTGAACCTTTGGTAACCAAAATCTAAAGCCTGCAATGGCAGTATGTACATATGAATCAATAATCACGCTAAATGTAAATGGTCTGAAGGCACCAGTCAAAAGACACAGAGTCACTGAATGGATAAAAAAAACAAGACCCATCTGTATGCTGCCTACAAGAGAATCACTTCAAACAGAAAGACATACACAGACTGAAAGTAAAGGGATTGAAAAAGGATATATTCATGCAACTAATAGGGAGAAAAAAGCAGGTGTTGCAGTACTTGTATCAGACAAAATAGACTTCAAAACAAAGAAAGTAACAAGTGACAAAGAACGACATTACATAATGATAAAGAAGTTAGTCCAACAAGAGGATGTAACTATTGTAAATATCTATGTACCCAACACAAGATCACCTATATATGTGAAACAAATACTAACAGAATTAAAGGAGAAAATAGAATGCAATGGATTTATTTTAGGAGACTTCAGCACACCACTCACTCCAAAGGACAGATCAACCAGACAGAAAATAAATAGACACAGAGGCACTGAACAATGTATTAGAAGAGATGGAAGTAACGGACATCCAAGAACACTCCACTGAAAAGCAACAGGATACACATTCTTCTTAAGTGCACATGGAACTTTTTTTTTAGTTTATTTTGATATCATTAATCTACAAATAAATGAGTAGTATTATGGTGATTACACTACCCCCTTCATCAGGTCCCCCCCCCAACCCCATGGCAGTCACTGTCCATCAGCGTAGTGAGATGCCACAGAGTCACTACTTGTCCTCTCTGGGTTGTACAGCCCCATGGAACATTTTTAAGAATCGGTCATTTACTAAGGCAAAACAAGAGCCTCAGTAAATTCAAAAAGATTGAAATTGTACCAACCAGACTCTCAGATCACAAAGGTATGAAACTAGAAATAAATTACACAAAGAAAATGAAAGTCCCCACAAACACATGGAGGCTTAATAACATGCTGCTAAATAATCAATGGATCAATGATCAAATAAAAACAGAGATCAAGCAATATATGGATACAAATGACGACAATGAATCAACACCACAAAATCTGTGGGACGCAGCAAAGGCCATACTAAGAGAGAAGTATATTGCAATACTGGCCTACCTCAGGAAAGAACAGTCCCATATGAACAGACTAAACTCACAATTAACAAAACTAGAAAAAGAAAAACAAATGAGGCCGAAAGTCCGTAGAAGGAGGCACATAATAAAGATTAGAGCAGAAATAAATAAAATTGAGAAGAATAGAACAGTAGAAAGAATCAATGAAAGCAGGAGCTGGTTCTTTGAGAAAATAAAAAAAATAGATAAACCCCTAGCCAGACTTTTCGAGAAAAAAAGAGGCTAAACACACAAACAGAATCAGAAATAAGAAATGAAAAATCACTATGGACACAGAAATACAAATAATTATGAGAGAATGCTATAAAAAATTATATGCTAACAAACTAGATAACCTAGAAGAAATGAACAGCTTTCTAGAAAAATACAATCTTCCACGGCTGACCCAGGAAGAAACAGAAAATCTGAATAGACCAATTACCAGCAATGAAATTGAATTGGTAATCAAAAAACTACCCCCAAACAAAATTCTTGAACTAGATGGTTTCACTGCTGAATTTTGTCAAACACTTAGTGAAGACCTAATACCCATCCTCCTTAAAGTTTTCCAAAAATAGAAGAGGAGGGAATAGTCCCAAACTCATACCATGAGGCCAGCATCACTATAACACCAAAACCAGGCAAAGACACCACAAAAAAAGAAAATTACAGACCAATATCCCTAAAGAACATAGATGCAAAAATACTCAACAAAACATAAGCAAACCAAATTTAAAAATACATCAAAAACATCATTCATCATGATCAAGTAGGAGTTATTCCAGGGATGCAAGGATGGTACCATAATCGAAAATCCATCAACATCATGTACCACGTCAACAAAAAGAAGGACAAAAACCACATGATCATCTCCACAGATGTTGAAAACGCATTTGACAATGGTCAACATTCTTTCATGACAAAAACTCTCAACAAAATGGGTATAGAGGGCAAGTATCTCAACATAATAAAGGCCATAAATGATAAACCTACAGACAACATCATACTTAACAGCGAGAAGCTGAAAGCTTTTCCTTTAAGATCAGGATGAAGACAAGGATGCCCACTCTCCCCACTTTTATTCAACATAGTTCTGGAGGGTCTAGCCACATCAATCAGACAACACAAAGAAATAAAAGGTATGTAGATTGGCAAGGAAGAAGTTAAACTGTCCCTGTTTGTAGATGACATGATATTGTCCATAAAAAACCCTAAAGAATCCGCTCCAAAATTACTAGATCTAATATCTGAATTCAGCAAAGTTGCAGGATATAAAATTAATAAACAGAAATCTGTTGCATTCCTATACACTAATGATGAACTAGCACAAAGAGAAATCAGGAAAACAATTCTATTCAAATTGGATCAAAAAGAATAAAATACCTAGGAATAAACCTAACCAAGCAAGGGAAAGAACTATACCCTGAAAACTACAAGACACTCATGGGAAAAATTAAAGAAGATACCAATAAATGGAAACACATCCCATGCTCATGGATAGGAAAAATTAATATTGTAAAAATGGCCATCCTCCCTAAAGCAATCTACAGATTCAATGCAATCCCTACCAAAATACCAACAGCATTCTTCAACAAACTAGAGCAAATAGTTCTAAAATTCATATGGAACGAGAAAAGACCTGGAATAGCCAAAGCAATCCTGAGAAGGAAGAATAAAGTGGGGGGGATTATGCTCCACAACTTCAAGCTCTAGTACAAAGCCACAGTAATCAAGACAATTCAGTACTGGCACAAGAACAGATCTACAGCCCAATGGAACAGAATAGAGAGCCCAGATATACACCCAAGCATACATGGTCAATTAACATACAATAAAGGAACCATGGACATACAATGGGGAAATCAGAGCCTCTTCAACAACTGGTGTTGGCAAAACTGGACAGCTACATGTGAGAGTGAAACTGGATTACTGTCTAACCCCATACACAAAAGTAAACTCGAAATGGATCAAAGACCTGAATGTAAGTCATCAAACCATAATACTCTTAGAAGAAGACAAAAATCTCTTGAATATAAACATTAGAAACTTTTCCCTGAATGCATCTCCTTGGGCAATGGAAACAAAAGCAAAAATGAAGAAATGGGACTACATCATACTAAAAAGCTTCTGTACAGCAAAGTACACCATCAGCAGAACAAAAAGGCATCCTACAGTATGGGATAATATATTTGTAAATGACATATCTGATAAAGGGTTAAAATCCAAAATATATAAAGAACTCACACGGCTCAACACCCTAAAAGCAAATAACCCGATTAAAAAATGGGCAGAGGATCTGAACAGACACTTCTTCAAAGAAGAAATCAGATGGCCAACAGGCACATGAAAAGATTCTCCACATCACTAATTATCAGAGAAATGCAAATTAAAACCACAATGAGATATCACCTCACACCAGTAAGGATGGTCACCATCCAAAACATAAACAACAACAAATATTGGCGAGGATGTGGAGAAAGGGGAACCCTCCTACACTGCTGGTGGGAATGTAAACTAGTTCAACCATTGTGGAAAGCAATATGGAGGTTCCTCAAAAAACAAAAAATAGAAATACCATTTGACCTGGGAGTTCCACTCCTAGGAATTTACCCAAAGAAAACAACTTCTCAGATTCAAAAGTTATATGAACCCCTATGTTTATCACAGCATTATTTACAGTAGCCAAGATGTGGAAGCAACCTAAGTGTCCATCAGTAGATGAATGGATAAAGCAGATGTGGTGCATATACACAATGGAATACTATTCGGCCATAAGAAAGAAAGAAATCCTACCATTTGCAACAACATGGATGGAGCTAGAGGGTATTATGCCTAATGAAATAAGTCAGGCAGAGAAAGACAGATACCAAATGATTTCCCTCATTTGTGGAGTAAAACAATGAAGCAAAACTGAAGGAACAAAATAGCAGCAGACTCACAGACTCCAAGAAGGGACTAGTGGTTACCAAAGGGGAAGGGTGGGAGAGGCCGGTCAGTAGGGAGGGAGAAGGGAATTGTGGGGTATCATAATTGGTACACATGGTGTGTGGGGGGTCATGGGGAAGACAGTGTAGGTCAGAGAAGACAAATAAGGACTCTGGCATCTTACTACACTGATGGACAGTGACTGCAATGAGGTATGGTGGGAGACTCCATAATAAGGGTGAATGTAATAACCATATTGTTTTTCTTGTGAAACCTTCATAAGTGTGTATATCCATGATACCTTAATAAAAAAAACTATATTTACAATTGGAGTGAGTTTTAACACCCCTTGATTATAAAATGATAGAACAAGCAAAAAGTCATCAAAGATATGGAATGTTTTTTAAAAATCAGGCAGGATGTAAAATATTTGACTAACACTATGAACCAAATTAATCTAATTGACAGTATGGATCCCTCCCCCAAAACTGCAGAATATACATTTTTTTCAATTCCATATGGACCATCTCCCAAAACTGACCATGTATTGAACCAAAAAGCAAGTCTCAAATATTTCAAAGATTGAAATCATATAGGATAGTCTGAGCACAGCAGAAATAAGTAGTGAAGAACAAAGAAGATAAAGAATGTACTCCTATGAATAAAAATTAAGAAATACCTTTTCAACAACCCATGGATAACAATGAAAATTAGGAAATACTTTGAATTGAATGATACTGGAAATTCTACATATCATAATTTTGGGGGATGCAGATAAATCTACTCTCATAGGAAAAAATGTATAATCATAGAAAGCATATATTAGAAAAGAGGAAAGTTTAGAATCAGTGATCTAAGTATCCACGTCAAGAAATTATACACAGAATAATTAATTAGGGCAAAGAAAGAGGAAGGAAATAATGAAAATAAGAGCAGAGATTAAATGAATAAGAAATGTATAATTAGGAGGATAAACAAAGCCAAAAGTTGATTCTTTGAAAAGATAAATGAAATTAATATGCATTGGTAATACTGATCAAGAAAAACATAGGGAGGCCCCAAATTACTAAGGTGACCATACATCTGGGGTTAACATTCTCAAAAATGTTGAGGTCTGAATGATAAATTATGGTAATCCTGCAAATACTCAAAATCAGAAATCAAAGGGTACATCACTATAGATCATCCTCTACAATGCCTTCTCCCCCTGTCCCTACCTTTCACCAAGACCTCTTTATTTTGATTATCTCCTTTTTTTATCTCCACTGTTATAACCTTAGCCTAAGTTACCAATACTGTGTCATGTGGACTAGTGCAATCCAGCCTTATAAACAGTCTA
The DNA here is from genome assembly GCA_032199065.1 of Smutsia gigantea. Classification (NCBI taxonomy): domain Eukaryota; kingdom Metazoa; phylum Chordata; class Mammalia; order Pholidota; family Manidae; genus Smutsia; species Smutsia gigantea. The sequence continues at coordinate 9,267 of JAVSCE010008259.1, read as the reverse complement.
CCTGCCTCCAGTCTTACTGCCTTCCAATCTGTCCTCTCTTTAACAACCAAAGTGATCTTTTTAAATAACAAAACCAGTCAGGGTGCTCCCAGGATAGGGTTGATAGATTTAGCAAATGAAAATACAGAATTCCCAGTTAAATATGGATTTCAGTAAAACAACAAGTTATGTCTTAATATATGTAGGTCCTATGCACTCTTAAGACATATATATATTAAAAATTGTCTTGTTTTCTGAAATACAAATATAACTGTATGTGCTGCACTTTATCTGACAACACTATCTCAAGATGAAAACCCTTCAATGGCTCCTATTGTTCTTTTCATTTTATTTTATTTTTATTTTTATTGTGGTAACAACACTTAACAGATCTAAGTTTTTAATAAAGTTTTAGGAGAACAATACATTATTGTTGACTACAGCACAATGTTGTACAGCAGATCTCCAGAGTTTATTCATCTAGCTTAGCTTTATGTATCCATTAATTAGTAATTTTCCACATGCTCCTCCTCCCAGTCCCTAGCTACCACCATTCCACTCTTTGATTCAATGAATTTGACTATTTTAGTTACCTAATATAAATGGAATCATGCATTATTTGTCTTTCTGACTGGCTTACTTCACTTATAATAAAGTCCTCAAGGTTCATCCAGCTGTTGCATATTACAGAATTTCCTTCTTTTTTAAGGCTAATGAGTATTCCATTTTATATATATACCACAGTTTCTTTATCCCTTCACCTGTCAACGGACATTTAGGTTGTTTCTACATCTTGGGTATTGTGAATAGTGCTGCAGTGAACATGGAAGTGTAGATTTCTCTTTGAGATCCTGATTTCAATCCTTTTGGATAAATAGGCAGAAGTGTGACTACTGGGTGATATAGTATTTTTACTTTTAATTTTTTGGAGTAACTGCCATACTATTTTCCATAATGTGTACACCATTTTGCATTATTACCAAGTGTGCAAAGGTTCTAATTTCTTCACATCCTTGCCAACACTTTGTTTTTTTGATAATGGCCATTCTGATAGGTGTGAAATGGTATCTCATGGTAGTTTTGATTTGTATTTCCCTGATGATTAGAGACATTGAGCAATTTTTTCATATACATTTTTGCCACTTGTATGTCTTCTTTGAGAAACGTCTTTCAAGGCCTTTCCCCATTTTAACATCAGGTTATCAGTTTTTTGCTATTGAGTTATATGAGTTCCTCATATATTTTAGAGATTAATCTCTCATTAGATATATGGTTTGCAAATATTTATAACCAGTCTGTAGGCTGCCTTTTCACTCTGTTGGTTATTTCTTTTGCTGCATTATTTTCCTTTCCCTTTATCTGACTGATGTTTCTTTGTATAAGGTTTTTAGTTTGTTGTAGTCACATGCTTTATTTTTATTTTTGTTGTCTGTGCTTTTGGTGTCATATCCATGAAATCATTAGCAACACCAATGTTATGAAATTTTCCATCTATGCTTTCTTCTATGAGTTTTACAGTTCTAGGTCTTTCATCCCTCTTTACATTTAAGCCTTTCATCCCTCTTTAGTCGATTTTTGTGTATGATGTAAGATAGTGGTCCACTTTCATTCTTTTGCATGTGAATATCCTGTTTTCCTAACACCATTTATTGAAGAAACTGTTCTTTCCCCATTGTGTGTTTCTGGTGCCCCTGTCAAAGATCAGTTGACTATATATGCATGGATTTATTCCTGGACACTCTCTTCTGTTCCATTGGTCTCTATGTCTGTTTTTATGTCAGTGTCATACTGTTCTTATTACTGTAGCCTTGTAGTACAGTTTGAAATCAGGAAGTATAATGCTTCTAGCTTTGTTCTTTTTTCTCAGGATAGCTATTCATGGTCTTTTGTAGCAGATTTAAGTGAATTCAAATAAACATTCTACCTTCAAAGAATACCCGAATAGTACTTCTCTGTTTTACTATGGAAGTTTAAAACTTCTACCTGTTTTTTCTGGTGCCAACAAATGCTTCTAATTCCTTTACGCAGAACATGGAGGCCTAAGAAGGTACAGGAAAAAAAGAGGTTTCTGGGATGAACACCTTTTGTGAATAAAGACTATATTGACAATACATTCAATTTAGAACAGAGGTTACAAACACAAAGACCAACAGAGGTCATGAAGGTAAAATAAAACAATAAATTGGGTAGGACAAATAAAACACTTGGCTCTTTTGGTTTGATATGTTTTCGTACTTTGATATAGATACAGGTACAAAAATTCCACTTTCCTTTTAAATCTGGTATAAGAACAACAGTAGTGCAAATATAATGATAAGTGGTAACTTACATTTACCCTCAGTACTATAGGAAGTGGTGGGGACAGCAGCAAACCAGAGAGTCAATGCCCCACCTAAAGAGTGGACCAGCAACACAAGGTATAATAAATGGCAACTATTACTGGCTTTAGTGCCAGGGAGACAATGGGAAGAGGAAATGATGGAGGTAGTAAACTGGAGAATCCAGGCTAAAAGGGGGTCTCACACCTCCATACCAGCTGGTTGATCCCTGGTGGAAATGAAGATGTCTTGTCTCCTGATATTATGATTCTTTTAGAGAAGCTGAAAAGCTGGATATTTATGTGAGATCTCTTGATTATTATGCTGGCAACTAATTCAATTTTTCAAAATCCAAGTTCAGAAAAAGAAAAAAATACTGTTCTGGTCTGACAGACATGACTATAAGCTAGTTTGGGCTTTGAGCTGACTATTTGTAACCTATGAATTGAGCTACATTTAACATATTTCTGGCTTTCACCCATCAAAAGAGATGGATCTAACAAACAAAAAGAAGATTCAGGGAAGAAAGTCAAGTATTGGTAAAGGAGGTGAGAGGTGAAGAAATTTCTCAGAATCTAAGAGTGGACAGAGCATCAAGGAAAAGACATATATCAGAAGAACTGCATGCAACAGAGTCATTACAAATACATCAAACATCACCCCTAAATGGTACCACGGAGACTGTATAGTTCAACCCCCTGATTTAACAGATGAGACTCCTAAAAAACAGAGATTAAGTGGGTTCTCAAACAGCAAGTTAGTGCCTTGGTCTAATTCCAGTACTCTTTCTACTTACTTACTAGACCACACTTTTTCTGGGGGGTCAGTTCAGTGAACCTGTTAATAAATCAGCCTTCGGAAAATAAATGATGAATGTATCCCAGCAATTCAACTGACATGCCTTTGTTTTCCTACTTGTAGATGACTGTTAGATACCCGATTATGACTGAAACTTTGCAGTTCCTATGCACAACAGATAGCTATATGGATTGTAATCTGTTTACTAAAGGCAACTTGGAGGAGCAAATAAATGAAAAACAAAGTCAAACAAGAGCAAACTCAGCATTTAATTTTGACAGGAAAAGAGGTGGTGGTTATGAGGAGGAAATGCATTTATTCCAACCACGTCTATATGAAACCAAGAAGCTGAGTTGCTTCCACTTCACTACTTCAGAAGCCGAAGAATGAGTTCTGAGTTGAACAGGGCAATGTGTGATTTCAGAAGCCTTAAAATACTGTTCATGCTGCATACTAAGTTACTCAAAACAAATTCAAGATGTTTGCTTCCTTTCACAGCTCCCTGCCTCCTTTCCTTTATTTAGCATACTTTCATTTCCAAGAAAGCCTGCTGACAATTTTTTTCTCTGTCCTTCGTTAAAGCTATCTGGTTCTTCTGATCTGACCATTATCTGATTGCTTATTGTAGAGGTACCATGGCAAGGTTGTATCATCTCCTTTTATAATTTTCGCTAATATTAGATGCTTATTCTTAAGCCACTAAGGTCTAGAGCTTTGAGCTTTTCTCTCCCTCTTTGTCACAATGATTCACTGACAGATTTCTCAAAAAAGAGTTGCCAAGTTCACTAAGGAAGGGATGATTGTTTATTGTAACACACCTCCTGCCATCAAGACAGATCTGTATTTCAAAGTCACAGCTCAGAGTCACTAATCAAGGACTGCTTCTGAAAACTTAGAAATGGACAGTATTCAGAAAGTAAATGCAAATGTCAGCATAACATGGTAAACGTGAGCTCAAACTGTCTTGGGAGCCAGCACTTTTACACACACACATACACACACAGTGATAATTCAGGAAGGAGATGAGCTAAACCTCAGCTGGATGGTTTTTAATCAATCAATGAGGATTTCTATAAATACCATATGCTTGGAAGATACAGAGAGAAGGGAAAAGTATAGTTTGTGTATCCAAGGACCTTAAATTCTGTACGATACAAAAAATTACCAGGCATGAAATAATCACGCACTTGGTAGTTAGACTATGAGATATACTGAAGAAGTACAATAGGAACTTACAAAGTAAAGACATCTGTGCATTCTTAAGCAGTAAGCAAAGGCTTCAAGGGGGAAGGGAAGCTTGAGTTGAGTCTCGAGGGATAGTTAGGACTTGAATGGATAGAGAAGAAGGTACATCAAGCTAGGAGAACACTGGGCATGGGAACAAGAATAGAAGATGGAGAATCAAGAAGAGATTATCCAGAATGAGGTGAAGAATTTACATAGATGAACAGTGGGACATAAGAGTGTATAAAAAAGATGGGATAAGTATTTTAAAAGTCAAGTAGAAGAGTTGGTATTTAATGTGTCAGGCAGCAGAGCTATTGTAAGTTCTTATGCAGGGATTTGAACTGATCTGGCTGTAATGTTCAACAGAGTTAGATGAAAGAAAGAAAACTTGTTAGGAGGCTAAGGCATTAATACAGATGTGAGGTGAAGGCAATTAGCTTTCAGAAAAACCAGGTGGGTATGACAATGAAAGTTTAATGGTTTGAACCAGAGTTACCTAGAATAAAAAAATATTAAAAGAAGAAAAAAGGTGTTAGAAATCACCTAATCAAGTTTCTTCACTTTATATTGAGGAAACTGAAGGTAAGAAAGTATACGTGATTTTTCTAAGGTTACCTAGTCAAGTAGTTAGTGGCAAAGCAGGGACTATAGTCCAGGCCTTTTGAGTGTACCTTAGCAAGTAAAATTTACAAAATACCAAGCTGCTGAATTTGAAATGAGAGCAAGATAACCAAGTGGAATTCCCTCTAGGCAGCAGTGGATGTGGTACAGACATTCAAGTGAATGAATACTTAAGATGTTATATGAAGGAATGGTACCTGGACCAGCAACTGTGGAGAAGCTCTGAGAGGGAGCATGTAGAGACAAGAACAAAGACAAGATTTAAGAGGTAAATGGAAGAACAGTTACAAAAAATTGAGGGTTAATCAAGAGGAAGTCATGTCACAGGAGTCAAGAGAAAGGAGATTTTGAAATTTAAGGAATGGGAAACTTTTACTTTTGGATAAGATGGAACAATAGGGATGATATTTACTCTCAACTGGAAAAACTAAAACAGTGGACAAAACGTAAGAAACAGCAGTTCTCAGGGTATTTGGCATCAGATAATGAAATGCAGTATACATGAGAGATAGAGAACAAAAAGGGAGCTCTATAACTGCCCCAGTTTACTGCTTTTGGAGTGTTTCCAAGCCACAGCATAAGGAGCAAGAAGCCAGGCAAAGCTTGATAAGACCTCCATTTGAAGAGATAGAGCTGTGGATCTGGGAGACTAAGGCAACTTGGGTTTTCAGGACAGAGTACCAAGGAGAGATCTTCACAAAAAGAGAACCATGCAGATCTGTAAAGGATCTCCTCAAGTATTCAGCTGAGGGCTGATCACCATATGTGTTTGCTGAACCATCTGAAATGATTAGACATAAGAATGCTCAATGCTCACACAGGCTTGGAATTGTGCCTGTTCCCATTAGTCAGACTGTAAAAACTCAGGATTCACTGATCATTGGGTAGAGTACACAAAAGTCTTACATCAGTACTGGAAATAATTAGTCATGGACTAAACACTGCTATAATCTCACCTATCAAATCTTCAAAGCAAACACAAAGTGATAATTTTGTTTCAGAGTACATGTCCCAGAACAAATGTCAAGAATATTTATAAGAATACAAAAACATCCAGCATGCAGCAAAGTAAAATTTACAATGTCTGCCTTCCAAATAAAAATGATCAGGCATGCAAAGAAGCAGGTAAACATAACCTTTAATGAAGAAGGGAATAAATCAATTAATCAAAATTAACACAGAAAGAATACAGATGAAAGAATTAGTAGACAAGGACATTTAGAATTATCATAATTGTATTTCATATGCTCAAGAAACTAGAATAAAGATGGAACATGTTAAAATGAGATATGGAAGGTAAAAAGAAAATGAAGTTCTACATATGAAAATTACAATATCTAGGATAAAAAGTACACTAAATGGAATAAATGGCAGAACAGACATCACAAAAGAAAAAATTGTGAATTTGAATACATAACAATAGAAATGATTTAAAAAAAAGTAAAACAAAGAGAAAAAAATACTGGAAAAAAATTAGAACATCAGAGAGAGCTGTGGAACAACTTGAAATCATCTAAATGTAATTGAGGGCCATGAATGGACAGGAAATTTATATGAAGAAATATTGGCCAAAGTTTTTCCAAATTTGATAAACACTAAGAAGCTCAAAAAAACATAAAAACAATAAGTATAAAGAGAACATTACCAAGGCATATGAGAATTAATCTACTTAAAACGAGTGATAAAAACAAGATTTACAAGCAGAAAAAAGTATGCATTACCTACAGAGGCACAAAAATAAAAATAACAGCAGATATCTCCTCAAAAAACAACAAAAAGAACACAGTGGAGTAAAATCTCTTCGTATCAGAAGAAAACAAAATCCTGTCAAACTAGACTAGTTTACCTCCAAAAATATTCTTCCAAAAAAGCAAAAGAGAACTTGAGACTTTTCAGACATACAAAAACTGAAATAATTAACCTCTGGCAGATCCATATACAAGAAATATAAAAGTAAGTCTTTTGTGTAGGAGAGAAATGATAGTAGATGGGAAGATAGATTTACACAAATGAATTAAGAGCCCCAGGAATAGTAACAACATGGATAAATATAGAAACTTTTTCTCATAATTTAAGTCACTCTTAAGCATAATCTACTGAAACAAAAATAAAAACAAGTATATTTTGGTGTTTATAACATATGTAGAAGATGTGTGACAAAAATAGCACAAAGATTGGGAGGGGCAAAATAGAAGGATACTGCTGTAAGGTTCCTATACTATGGGTAAAGTGGTATAAAAGCACTTGAAGAAAGACTGATAAATTAAAGATGTATGTTATAAACTCTAAAACAATACAACATGGAGTGAAAGCTAATAAAATAAAAAGAATATGAAGTGGAATCATAAAAATTATCTAATTTAAAAGAAGGCAGAAAAAGTTGAAAATAAGAACAAAAATAGATGAAGAAAATACAAAATAAATAGATAATAGTTTTAAACTCAAACATATCAATGATCACATTAGATGTTAATGGTCTGAACATCCAAATAAAAAGACAGAGATTATCAGATTTGATTTAAAAAGGCAAAATCCAACTATATATTGCCTACAGGAAATCCACTTTAAATGTAAAGATACAAAATAAAAGTAAAAGGATGAAAATAGATATAACAAGCAAACTAATCATAAGAAAGCTAGAGTGTCTATATCAAACAGGAGATTTCAGAGCAAAGAATACAATCAGAGTTAGAGTGTCATTTAATCATGATAAAAGGGTCAATTCAGCAACAGGAAATAAGGATCCCAAATGTTTATGCCTCCAGTAACAAAGCTTCAGAATACATGAAGAAAAATCTGATAGATCTGCAGGGTAAACCAAACAAATTCACAATTACAGCCAGAAGTTTCAACACCCTTCTATCAATAATTGATAGAAGAAGTAGACAGAAAATCAGTAAGGATGTAGAAAATGAATAATATTATTAACCAACTTGACTAAATTAAACTTTGTAGAATATTCCACCCAACGTCCTAGCAGAATACACATTCTTTCCACGTGCACATGGAATATTTACCAAGATAGACTGTTTTTGGCCATAAAACAAGTATCAAATTTTTTAAAGGATTCAAGCCATACAAAGTATGTCATATGACCATAATGGAATTAAACTAGAAATCAGTAACAGAAGGATGTCTGTGAATCTGCAAATATTTGGAAACTTAATTTAAAAATTCTTTAAAAATTATGAGTCCAAGAAGAATCAAAAGGGAAAGTATTTTAAGCTGAATGATAATGAAGGCACACTATATTAAAATTCAAGGGATGCAGTTAAACCCAGTACCTACAGATAAATTATAGCATTAAATACTTATATTAAAAAGGAAGAAAGGAATCAAATCAGCAACTTCAGTTTCCATCTTAAGAGACTAGAAAAAGAAGAGCAAAGGGCAACTAATATATGAAAAAAGGAAATAATACAGACCAGTGCAGAAATCAATAAAACAGAAAGTAGAAAAAACAACAAAGACAATTAATAAGATCAAATATTCACTGAGAATATCAGTACAATTAATAAACCTTTAGGCAGACTCTTGAGAGACAGAGATAGAGACAGCAAGAAAGAGAGAGAGAGAGAGACAGAGAGAGAGAGAGAGAGAGAGAGAGAGAGAGAACATCATAAATCAATATCAAGAATGAGAGGTGACACCACTAACGATTCTATAGATATTTTAAAAATAATAAGGGAATATAATGAACAATTTTATGCCAACAAGTCCAACAACTTAGATGAAACTGACAAATTCCTTGAAAGACAGAAACTGACAAGGTTCAATCAAGGCATAGAAAGTCTTAATAGCCCTATATCATTTCAAGTAATTACGAAACCTTCCCACAAAGAAATCTCCTGGTACAAAAGGCTTCACTGGGAAATTCTACTAAATAGTTAAAGAAAAAAATAATACCTATTCTACAGAAATCTCTCTAGAAATTTGAAGAGGTGAGAATCATTCTCTAGTCTATAAGGCTAGCATTACTCTGATATCAAAAACAAAGGCATTACAAGAAAAAATTATAAACCAATATCCATTATGAACCTAGATGTGAAAGATTCTTAACAAAATTTTTGCAAATCTGATCCAACAATATATAAAAGGAATAATACAGTATGACCAAGGGGTGTTGTCCCAGTAATGAAAGGTTGGTATTACATTCAGAAAACAAACAATGCAATTCACCATTTTGTCAGACTAAAAAAAATCAAAATTGCATGACCATCTCAACAGGCACAGAAAAAACATTTGACAAAATGCAACATCCATTTCTGATAAAAATCTCTAGGCAAAATTCTAGGAATAGAAGGAAATTTCCTCAACCAGATAA